>UYYA01000062.1:0-141060 GCA_900624975.1 Angiostrongylus costaricensis
TTCTGCGTAACCCCAGTTCTGGCCTCTCACCGCTCGTCTCACCGCCTAACGTCATAGACGGGAGCACCCAGTGTACGGGTGCTGAGGCTGGCCTATTGCTGGTCGTGCAACTTGGTCCTCCCTGGAGTCTTAACGTAAGCTTGCAAGAGCGTATCCAGGTTTTCACCACGATGTGGATCGGTCGGAGGTGTTTTCGGCGACGAATCCTTCGCTCGGTCTTCCTACTGGTCGATTCGGAGAGATGTTAAAACCGAAATCAGAGACGATAGTAATGTAAAAGTAACCGACCGCTCAAGGACGATGTAGAAGTCGAAATCTGCGAGGAATGCGTATTTCAATCCGAAAGTTCACTTATGGGCTATCAAACAGGAGAAGCCGTCTCTGTTTTGGCAGAAATCTCGCTAGGTAGAAATCATCTTTCGATCTACATCACCCGTCTTCATCTTCAATGTTGACGCTAAGGCTACTGTCGAGAGGACGATGTGCGATTCTCCTAAAGTCAGGTTTCATGCTCAGGTTCGGTTATGCAACAAACAGAAGATGGTGCGACGGTGACACGGTGATTTCTTAACACCATTATGCCACCATCATATTATACTAGATCCGATTACTACCTTTTGCGTAAATATTCGGTGGAGACACAAGCTGAGGAGGAACTTAAATCGCGCTTGGAAAAAAGGACAAGTTGTGTGTAACAGCGTTCTGTGCGAAACTTCTTTCCTGCACGACTAACAAGTCAAGGAAAGTCTTATCGGGCTGCTCCTAAAGAAGCGATTGTGCCAAACGCGCCTCAGTGCATAGGAATTCGGTTTATATCTCCTCAGCCACCTTCATGAAAAGTTATCGAAACGAAAAAGATAGAAAACAACAATCATCTGGGTCCTAATGTAGCACATTTAGTACGATGTCGAAAATATCACATGTGGAAGAACCTGCAGAAGGGCTTGCATTAGTGCATATAAGGCCGTTCTAGGCAGTTGAGTAAAACAACAGTGTAAGAGTTGCTGCCGAGGTCCCAGTTATAATGTTTTGTTACCAGTATTACTAAACGAGAGAGACTTCTACGATCTGTCACTAAAATATGAAATCGATCTGGAAACGTCTACACCATTTTTTTTGCATTGCATAATCTACTGCACTATTCTAAGATGTGATCAAGACCGTAAAAAGATCTTCACTCTAGAATCTTGTGCGAAGATCACAACTGGGCGGCATCACTTACGCCTTATTTGTAGCTACTAGAACGCGAAGTTCTTGCCAGATAACAGTGTAGTTTTGAAAGAAAATGGTTCCAGACTAGTGAACAGTTGCCCTGTTGAGGAAATGGAACCAAAGGGATTTTCACAGCGATGCTCTCCTCCCCTTACCTTGTTAGTCTAGCCGACTTGAGCTTTGGAGACATAGTGTTATCAACACTGTCAACCCGTTCATATCTGTATTGAAATAAATGATAAAATTTTTGACGAGAAGTGCAGTCTAATGGATTCCAAAAGGAAGAGAGGCATCCTGCCATGAAATGTTCAGACTTGTTTCTGGCTGTTGTCGACAATTTATGTACCGTTTATGGGCACGAGTTTATCCTCGCAAACGTGGCTAACGAGTGCCATCCTTTGTTATCGACGTTTATGAGCGACCGAGAACGTTGGAGATAGCCGCACTAAGGCGGTATCACATGGATGGGATTGGAGCGTTGAGGAGGGGGTCGAAACGGCGCCTTGCTTTTTTGTGGACTGCATCACTAACCACTTTAGTATCATCCTCACTGATGTAGTTTAGATATTACGAACCTTATACATGTGATTCATTTATTGCCTTAAGAAAGGTTGCAAATCGTTCTATGAATGGTGTCGTTCAGGGCTCTCGAGTGACACCGGAAGCTGCAACAGAATTAATGGCCTTCCTCATCAATGAAATGAAAGAAATCAAAGAAGTGTCGTTGAATATTGAAGATCCCGATCTGACAACTTTTAATCTTCTACTGGATCAGCTTATAAATGCTGGTTCGTCAAGCGTTTTTAGCTGTTGTGCGTGCCATGTGTTCATCATTTCTCATTTAAATGTTTTAGATAATGTGAAACTGAAAGTGTTGCGTATAAAACGACGAAAGGGTGGTCAGACGCTTCAGAAGGTATGTTCTGGTCTTTTGGAACGAATTATTCACTGAATAGACAAAGTCACATGTAAAGAGCAACAGTTGGTTTCATATCTGAGAGCAATGCAAGTGTGAGTACGTAAAACAACACTAAATGGGCCATATGGGCCACGAAGTGTTGTACGGCAAAAAAAAAACAGGATTGGCATACGTGTAAAAGGGGCCATATTTCAAATATAGAGATAAACTCTTTTGAAAAATTGTTATATAAAAAGCACTGGATCTGATCAACAGTCACTTCAGTTAGTTTGAATGTGGTTAGGACTCTGAACCTTGGTTCAGCACCTTTATGAGTTATCATCTCTGCAGGCTGTCATTTGTCGTCTTGAGGTTTCGTTTGTATGTACTCTCATTTGTCGTGCAACCACTTCGAACAAGCATCACTGAGGTTTGTATTTGTTTCTGTTGGCGAGGTGCTGGCTGCACGGAGATCGACTGGACCAGCATTCTACGATATTTATAAGCCAGGCGAAATCCTTAAGCAGCAGTCGAAACACGTGATAATGGAAGACCAATGAATTCTAGGAAAATGAACCCACTGCAAGAAGTACTGGGATCCCCACAGCAAATGTGATGACGAGTAATGTAATAAATAGATTTTTTTTAGCCAGAATGACAAGACGGGCATCGCCTTTCTTGTGTAGGATTTTTATGGAGAAGTTTGAATATCATGTCGATGGGGTTCACGCTGTACGATCGCCACCTGAGAAAGTAGTGCAGCGCTCATCCTTGAGGAGCAGCACGGACTGGAATGATATGACTTTCATAATCTTGCTGTAGATGGAAAATTCGGACGGGAATGCTTCTTGCTTCGCTCCATATTTTTAAAGAGCATTTATTTTTTACAAGAGTTTCGAATTTAACTCCATCGAGGAGAAGTTCTTTTGTGGTAAAATAAATCTCAAGCAGTGAGGGGATCAAACAAGAGCCCCTAGTGTGTTCTGGTTATAGGAAGGAAAGATTGCTTTTACTACAATTCATAGTGAGTCACGTTTCATTACATTTTCAGGTGTCCGAGTTGATCATGGCGAATCTGAAGACGCTCCGAATTGTCGGTGGAATCGGGCTCACTGAAGCACTGGTGCTGAATTCGTCGGTGCGTTGATGTCTGCTGGACGTTTTATTCTCAATAATAAAAGTCTCATCGAACATTGTTGATAGAATGATAATTTCATATACCCAGAACAGATTTTTGAGCTATTCAATTTCAAACAGCATCTAGTGAAGGATTCTTTTATACTTGCAGGAATTAACGCGATATTCTAAGCTGGAGAAGAAACCGCTGTTTTTCTCCAAGCAAGTTATTTCTAATAGAAATCATTTTTGTTAATTTTTACTTCTTTAGACCACTAAGATTATTGGCCTTCGCAATAAAGTGTAGAGTTCTATTTTAGTTGAAATTGTTCATTCTACTCATATCAGTGTCTGGTCTTTGTAGTTGTCATCCCGGGACCGTCTTCTTCTAGTCGTGTATTCTCAGAAAATGTTCAGTTTTTCAAAAGTTCAGTGAGACACCACTGCTGTTTATTTTTAAAAAGAGGCAATAGAAGTCTACGTGAAAAATTACACTTTTCACGTCATCGTTTTGATTTCAGGTGCATCTGGAGCGCTTGTCGTTGATGATGTTCGATTTGGGCTTTGAGGTTTCCCAGAGCACGATCGACGACCACTTGCTCAAGATCGCCACTAGCGGCGCCACGTTCCAGCACTTGTCCTACACTGGCTTCATCGGCCTCGATCCAACCAGTGACATAGTGCAGGTGAAGAGCGTACTTGGACAAGATAGGAATGAATGTGGTATAATAGGTTGTCTTGGAGTCCTTTAACTTTGTATAACATAGGCGACGATATGCATTGAATACAATTCACGTCCTCTCAGGCCTTATTTTTTTCCAAGGGCTTTTTTTCTACTTTTCTTTTCAATGGGCAACCTCTCTGACACAAATTTTGTGCCAAACGTAATCCATCGAGGGCTACTCCCTATACTCAATTTATATAGACAGCTTTTCTCGAACGATTTTACTGGTGCACACCTCGCCCTGCGACAAAATGTCGAGCGGTCGCCAAACAAAGAAGTGACAGCCAGTCCTGGAACTAATTTCCAGAAATATTTAGCGATAACTTGTGGTTCTTCTAGTTTTTCTAAGACGATGAAAGAATTGTTTATGGGCCGATTGTTCGAAGTGAATCCTTTAGTGAAGTGCACTAGATAGAACGTATCATTTTTATGTTAGAATTCGCTACGTTATTTCTATGATTTCTTCCATGATGTCTTTTTTACGTTTTCTTTTTTTGTTTTTCATCTGTGTAAATAACTTTTTTCCCTTATTTTATGAACTAAATGAAGTAGAAAGTAGTAATGTCTCCCGGAAGTTCTGAAATTTCAAAACAAGAGTCCGACCTTGTCGAAGATTTCCTTACTTCTAAATTGCACATTTTCAACTTATTCTGTCCATTGTTTCGAGCTTAGGTTGTCGATGCTTAGTTAGATAATTAAAGGAAGCACTTAAAACTCACCTTGTCGTCACAACACTCACATGTTTACAGAGCTTCCTAGACCAATGCCAAGTGAACAGTCTTCGTCTGACAATGATGCGAGGACCATATATTCCTCCTCAGCCAGATTATATGATTGGAAAGGTTTGGTTTCATATTTCAGTTATCAGTTTGTCCTAACTGTTACAAGAATGAGGAATAAGTAACATAATTAGTTAGACCACTGGAAAGACTATTCTAAAGGGAGCGTAAACTCTCAACTGGGATTCTGGGCAAAAACTATACAACCACTAAGAACATTATTGCTAGCTAGAAGATACTCTTGTCATGTATATAATATCCACTTCAGGTACGACATATCGACCATTTGGAATTAGGAGAAGTTGTCGACAAGCCAAACATCTTCAATTCTCTGATCACCTACGAAAACGTCTTTAAGAAGGTGTTTCCGAATGTTAACGACATACATTATTTTCAGCATTGGTAGACAAAAAGCGCCATACACATGATTCTTATCCTCAGTGAGTTCGTGTCATTATGATGTTGTAAATAAGTATTTCATAAGTGGGCATCTTAGCAACCTCAGCATAAGTTCACCATTAGCTTCACTCTTTTCCGTTATAGTTAAGATCTGCAAGCATTGGAACGAGGGACTCTGGCCGTAAACCCTTGTGAGCGCCCTCTTTATTTTGATGTTTCCAGTTCATGCCTACCATACTATGTCATATTTTTTATATTTTATATTGTTACATTATGTTAGGCTTCAGTACTCTTAAATTGATCTCAGTGGCAGTGTACATAGTACATAAACTTTTCAAACGAGGGCTCTCACTTCTACTATCGGCTGTTCTATTATGACTATTATGAATTATGAACTCTCGAATACAACTACTCTGTCGATAGCTTACGTTTTTTTTAAAAGAGATCTTCAGGTTTTTTCGCTTTTGTTTTCGCCTTTTTTATTGTTTTGCCATATGAATAAAAAGGATTACGATGACGGATGATTTCTGATGGCACTAATCGATAGAAAATTAGCTGAGAGACAGGCGAAACGAAGGACCGGCGTGGTTTCGTGGTGAACGCGTTAGTCCTGGAGAGGGTAACAGCGTGTTCGTTCCCCACCGCAGACACCTGCAGTCCTGGAGTTTCGCAAATATCTTAGCATCGTTGTGGTTGCATTTCGCATAATATCTTGCCGTGAGAACTTGTTGTAGGCAAATAAAAGTAAACATTAGAAAGGATTATTTATACCAACAAGGGATTAGAATACAAAACCTATATTTTCTGTACACGGTGAGATCGTTAGATATTCGCACACAACAAATTCCATGAAAGAAAAGAAAAATGGCCGCGTTTGAAACAAAATTTGTGTCCCCACTTTTGACTGGTTGCACCGCCGTAGATCTTGCTGCCTCATGGGATGTCTGGTCATAGTAATAAAAGAGATGGGTCATAGTTGAAATACGAAGCATAATATTTGATTTAGGAGTACCCAAGAGCGTTTTTTACTTCCGTCAGAAAATCTGGGAGTTAAATAGGCTTACAAAGAGAGTGAGGTATTGGGTAAGGCATTTATTTAGTTGGTCGCAATGGGCTCAATGGGAGATTTGGTGATCGGACAAAGTTTCGCGAAAATCTTGGTCTCTAGGTCGTTCGCACGCTTAAGCCGTTGTGGACCCGTTTGTCAATCAGCTAGGGGTTTCGTCGTTACCTAATAGCAACGTTTGACATACCATGGAGGTCCAACTGTGGCGACGTTGTTTTTCGCTTTGGACGATCATAGGAAGACTTGATATCATGTTGAGCTGCTTGGTTAGCTAATTCGTGGAGATTCAGTTGATCATGACCAAACTGGACATGATGTGGAGATATTAGTCCGTGCTTAGGTTAATCATGGAAACGTCTGGCACAGTATGGGGCCGCTTGGTTGGCTATTGGAAAACGATTCGGTTGATCACAGACAGGTTCAACATGCAGTGGGGTTGATTGCAGTGACACCAGTCCACAATTTGGTTGATAGAGAGCGAGCGATACCCGCGGTGATACCTGCGGTACTTGAGACAACAGTTATTCGCTCAAAACGGTACGCTTTTCCAATGGCATCCTCTGACGGATCACTGAAGTACTCAGTGCTTTGCCGCATAAGGACATTAATAAAATGCAAACATATGGAGTGGTTGTAATCGAGTTGCAATGGACTAGAGGCAGAAGTTTCAGCAAATTCTGATGTGATGAGTGTTCTTGTTCAGCCTAGAAAAAATTCAGCAGCAGAACAAAACTGCCCAGATGCGAGCTAAAAATTTTAAATTCTACTGGCATACCGAAATCGACGAAGAATCCGTGCGGTAACTCGCATCGAGTGCAGTTCCCATCCGGGCTTTTTGTCGGTAGCTGTCGCAAAATCTCCATGTGAAGAGAGTGTATCGTTGCATTCCTCGGTTTTGAATTCGCAGGTTGCTGCTGTCTTTTAGTTGCATAAACTGTAGATAATATCAATAGATGCGTCACACTGACCTGAAATTGTAGAGATGGTCTTTATGGAACTAAGAAATCAATATGAATCAATTGTAAAACCAATATGTCTGAAAGGTAGCTCACCCAGAATCAGGGGTTAAAGCTACCAGAAGGTACGCCAGGGACAACGTCGAACGCTGGACATGAGCTGGGTCCAAAATTCGACGATCGATGTGACGAAACCCAGAAATTCATAGAAATCGCCACCTTTTATGGAGGAGAGCTGGACCTCCTTTGATTTTTTCAAGTGATCTGTGTCAAATTTGTTCATTTTTCATACGGAATAAAAACTGTATTTTCGAACTCACTGGATTCGAATACTTTCCATTTAAAAGTGGCCTTTTTATGAGCTGCTCATTTTCATTCTCTTTGAACATCTCATATTCATTGTTTAAAATGCTCATAAACTAACTATTCAGCTTTGAGCTGTTGTTTGTGGTCTTCGTTGTTCTCTCGTTTCTTCGTAAAAAGAAGCTTCGAAAAAAGTCTGCCAGAAGAGTTGACGGAGACCACCTTCATCAGCCTCAGAAGATCATCACAGATTGTAGATTTACATTTAGAGTCTGTAAAACCATTTGAGTACGAAGACGTTGACCTAGCGTGTGATCAACAGCGAATGTCTAAGGTCAATCAGTGGAAAGAAACGTGACCCCTAGGCGAGAGAATGGAACCGAACGAGGAACGATGTTGGGAATTCCACTGAGCGACTTCTCAGATACCGTAAGCTTGCAAATGCTGGTTTCAAGCCTATTGTCTACTTCAGTGATGCTGAGATATTTGCAAAACTCCGGACCGCAGGTGTCTGCGGTGCGGACGCGATATTATCTTTTCCGGGGATTAACGCGCTCACCACCATACCATGCGGGTTCTTCGTTTCGCCTGTCTCTCAGCTAGTTCTATCGATCACTGCCATCAGCAACCACTCGTCAACAGGATTTATCTGGGGAGCCCAAATCGGCAATGAGTTAAGTTAAGCTGAGGTTATAGTCGAAATCACAACGTTAACCTTTTATTTACTGCGTATTACAATTACAATTATTTATCGCAAAATCCTTAATGGTAACGCTTCCAAGCTGGGAGTGAAAATGCACTATTGAATATCCCACAGCTCTTTTCAAGATCACAATTTTTGCGAATCGTTATCAATCAGAAGCTTATGTCCTGATTTTGGGTTACATTTTCGATCGTTTATATGTCTATTAGGAAAAACCTATGAAGTCAATAATTGGAGTATCGACCAAAGTAACGTAGCCCCGTCTTGAAGTAAGTGCTCTCCCGAAATGGTTTGACCCCTGTACAAGTAGGAAAACCGGCTCAAGTTTATTTCTTTTAGCATCACCGTGAGGATCGCCCTCATCATTCCATATATCATGCTTCGACACCAAAAACAAAAAAAATTAACCATGAATTATTAAGAAACATTAATGGGACTATTGTGTTCCCCTTCACATGCATCATTCTCCTTTTCGAAAAAACATAATGCATTTTCATTTTTTTTCGGCTTTGTAATATGTTAGACGTCTAATGATGAGACTGATGATTTGCTAATAAATATAATTCTAACCCGGAGTTTTGCAGATATCTCAGAATCGTTGGAGTTGTATTTCGCAATATACCCTGCCATTAAAAAGAGTAGGCAGTAAATAAAACGGTTAAGATTAAACTTGTTGTCTACTCTAATTCTCTCTATAGGCAGTCTATTAATATAATGATCTGAGGAGATTTTTGGTTCACAATACTACCGTTTTAATTAAGAGAGACTCATGTGGCCTAATGGTTGGAGGGGCCTTGCAACGCATACCTGGAATCGATCCCCGCGCCGATGGCCCACCAAGCCTTCCATCTCTCCGGGGTCGACAAATTAGTATCAGATTTGCTTGGGAAGGTAGCAGCACTGGCTCGATACATCGGTAGACCACTGCAAGTCATTGTAAAGGACAGGTATGCATTCAATCACCTCCAAACGATGCTTAACGAAGAATCCATGGCGCATCCCTCTGGGATTAAATTTCGATTAGGATTAGATTCAATTTCCCACCAAATAGCATTCCTCGGGAATTCATCATCAGACAGGAGTTTCCGATTTGAACTTGAGTCTCCTACGTAGCCGCGTCTTGAAGTAAGTGTTCTTTCGGAATAGTTTGACCCTTGTTCATGTAGAAAATTCTGTTGAGATTTATTCATTTCGCTATTACCATGGGAACTTCAATAGGACTATTGCGATCTTTTCTGCATCGTTTTGCTCGAAAATACCTGACATATTTCATTCATGACGTCTGAGAAAATATGTTAGTTAATAGTAATATTTGCTATAATTTTCCAGTAATTTTTTTTTTTCACTCTGCACTTCCATTCACAGAATACATCGTTCGTTTCCAAGCCTTCTGCTCTTATCTTACGTTGCAGGGACCGGCAACGCAGTGGTAGTGACGCCGATCGCTAAGTGCATCATAGGTTCAATCCCGCACCTGGTTCACCAAAATTACCATCGCCTCAAGGTCGTGAAACTATTACCAAACTTGTCTAAGAAAGCTCATCCTGCAGTGCAACTGGGAACGCTTTAGAGTGGCGCTACTATACTCCCAGACAGGTTTGGCAGCAATTTGCGGACCCCGGAGGGACGGAAGGCTTGATGAGCTTGGAGCGCGGGATAGATCCCACGTGTATTGCAGGCGACCTCTAACCACTGCGCTACACGCCCCAACACTAATTCAAATAATACTAATAATAATAATAATACTTAATAATAACAACAGTAATACTAGTAATAATAATAACAACAATAATACTGGTAATAATAATAACAATAGGTAAAACTGTGATTATACCTAAAGCTTCAGCTTAACTGGGTTCATTGCCGATTTGGACTCTCCAGATCAATTCCGCTGATAGGTCATTGCTGATGGCACTTATCGATAGAACTAGCTGAGACACAGGCGAAACGAAGGACCCGCATGGTATGGTGGTGAACGCGTTACTCCTCGGAAAGGACAATAGCGCGTTCGTTCTCCACCGCAGACACCTGCGATCCGGAGTTTTGCAAATATCTCAGCATCATCGAAAATAACATAGTGTCTTCGTAAATCGTTGTTATTTCCGAAGTACCAGCGAAGTAGAAACGGTGATCAGTGAGGTCAACGAAGCGGTAAAAAAGATCGAACTATGCATAAATCGGAAGAAGATCGAGTTCATGAAAAACCCATGGCGCGAAGGTGAACAAATACAACTGGATGATTCTCTTATTTTAGAGATACGTACACCTTAGGCGATCAATAAACATTGAAAAAATCATGAAGGAGGAATTAGACAGGAGAAAGAGAGCAGCTTTCGCCGCATTCTGGCCTCGCAAAGATGCCATCGGCCAACGGACGGACCCAAAAACCCGTGCTCAGTTTTGCGATTCAATGGTTCACCCAGCGCTCTATATCCTGCAAAAACGTGGGCTGATAAGTTCAACCACGTCAAGAATACCCTGAACTACTCACAGAGTGCTTGAACGATGCCTTTTGAAATATAACCGGCACTCTCGATATTTAGCTGGGCTGCGAAGTTCTGGTCTTCGAAATCTGTCCCATCTTCGGGACCCAAGAGAATATACATCGATAGAGAAGCACAGATGGACCGGTCAGACCAGTCATATAGTGGGAGGAGCAGACGACAGCTGGACTTCACAAGAATGTGAACATCCCCTAAGACAACCACTTACACGTTGGATGGGCAAGCTCGTAACCGAAGTTAATCAGCTGTACTTGCAACCGCAGTTATTTTACAGATCACGCTATGAGACTCGGACACGCCGCCATGCTTTAATAAAACCAACACCGTGGACGACGATTGCAAGGGAAAGAAACGAATGACAAGTGTGCTGGGATCCGCACGACTCGTGAGGGCGGACCGTCTGGGTATGCAAATAACTAGTTATTTTTTCGTCGACGTATTTGCCTAAACATGAAAACTTTGTGTTTTACTTTATGGCTTATAGCTGAAGTCACTTCAAAACACCTATCTGTCTCCAATCATTTTGCTCATTTTACTGCCATCCTGTAATCCCTTGAAGAACCTTATTTATGACTTTGATCACGCCGACATCAGTTTGTAATTGCTGTCATGGAGAAAGTCCGTTATTGATGCATTCGTGTCCCAAATCGTGGCTGATTCAAGCAAGTAGCTCCTATATTATGTGAACAATTGAAGTGGAAACCGGTTTATGAAGTGCCTTCCTTCTCACTTCGGGTCAGGTCATGATTTTCAGGACTCGTGACTGATCGGCGGGCATATTCCGCAAATACGTTGGTGTCCTGATTATCAATTGGTCTCCAGCAATAATATGTTCCGGTGTTTTTATCTCTTATTTACATCATGTGACAGTTCCGTCTTCATAGACAAATTCATTGCGGGTCTTTGAGGACACCATTAAATAGGCTTGTGTGTGAGAAATATGGATATATGAGTTTGTTACAGAGAAGGCTCAAACGTTTGTCTAGATCAGTCTTGCCAGGAAAATGTCACAGACCACAAAGTGATATCTAAACTTGCTTTCTTCCGAAGAACTGAGGGCGACTAAAAATTTCATAGATGACCTTGTCAAGAAGGCAGCGAGTTCTAAATTGTAGTAATGAATTAGTTTCGTTAGTTCCTGTAAAGTACTAAAAAAATTGTATTTCTCGTCAAGATAAGCTGGTCTTTCTATGGTACGAAAGATATACACATTTTCGAAGCGCCTTCATATTTCTGCTCTTTTCGAAGTATTTTAATACAGGTAATTAACCAAAAGTTATGAGACCAGAAAAATATGAGCTTTCACTTCCAATCTTATATATTATATATTAGGATAATTAAGTGACCAATGCTCGCACATTGTGACGGTTCCAGTACCTCTATTTATTTAATTCTCTTGGAACCGTCATCCACGATGGTGATTGAGCACTCAGTTGGATAGTTGGATACTTAGATGGCCCGCCTTCACTAGTTGTGCAGCATCCAGCACGATTTCCATTTTCCGAAGACTTGGTGGTTTAACCACTGTGGTTTTCTGCAACTCCTGCGAGGTCAGCCTAGCCGAAGTTACTAGGAGAATTGGGTGGCCTGCCTTTACTGGTTGTCCGCGCCACAGCAGAATTTCTGTTGTTTCGAAATTTTGCTGGTTTAGCCACTGTGGTTCCTTGGAATCCCGTGGTCACCCTAGCAAAAGTCTGCCGAGGTCGTCCCAACCCCAGGCAGTCGCGATCCTTGTAGATCAGAGAGAGATTTACCACTATGCGACCAGTTTGGAACCAGGAGAATGGTGATTCCTGCATTGGAGTATTCTTAGCTGGGCTTACAGATAGAAACGTCAAGCTCCTTCTCAGCTTTGGAGACCTTGCTCGGCGGATCTACTCTCGCTCTATATCGTAGCCCGATACCCAGAAACACCTCTTAGCCACGACGAAGTAAACTGTTGGGAGGTTGCAGTTGCAGAAGCTAATTGCCAGGAACGACTTTACGAGATTTCCTAACGTGCAGAAGGATTGTGGACAACACAAAGGAACGAAATGTGAAGCATTCATAGAAGCGATTTGTAAGTAGTGCCCGTGAACGCGTATTATCAATAGCTGTACGACTGGCTTGGATGTTCGGAGGGTACAAACTAAAACTTGAAACTTAGGGTGCTATGCGTTGTTAGCTTCCCATAGCATGAGATGCGTGTTGCAAATAAGCAAGGTATTCCTCTCCCATGAAGAAATGGCTTTGGCTTGTATGAACCATTAAAAGAGGAGAGCGTTACGAAAGACATGAGCTGCAGTAGAAGGAGGAGGATGGTCTCTGAAGCATTTGATCATATTGTTCAGTAAACCAAGTCTGCCGGTCCGTCAGTCCGTCAATCCGTCAGAGCTATCTCTCTAGGTAACACTGAGAGATCGACGTGAGTGGGTTTCCACCTATATATGTGGATCAGTGTAGTAATCGGTCTGAGTTGATATCCGCTCTTTTTTTGCGGGAATCTTTCTGACGTATAAAGATTTTTGTTCTATTTTTCGTAATCAATCGATAGCTCATCCTATCGTGATCATTGTGCTCTATATCATTTCTGGAAAGCTGATCTGCATGATTACTAATTTACAAAACTTCTTTTAAATCGTTTTATTTAGTGGGCGAGGGACCATTACCAATAAGGAGTGTGACCACCATAAATATTGTCACAGTTGAAAAGGTACAGAAGTGTCTCTGTTGTACTTGTACACTAACACTTGGCTCGTAAGATATAATAAAGTGGAAAACCATCGAAGTGACCAAGAGTGAGACGGTTAGCCGTTGCGGGAACAAGCAAAATAGCGAGTGCTCCAATGGAGGAGGATTATTCCTGCCGCTTCTATGCGCCTTTCGACGTCACATGTTCTGATTGCCACCGATTCCGGTTGTTTATCGCTCTATATTCATTGCATAATTGAAGTGCAGAATTATGGGCGTATTTGGAAGGTGAGCACTAGATTATCTGGACGTTCTACTGCTTCCTTTGTAAAGCATGCGGCCACTTCGTCTGATTGCTCTGCTTTCGTGCTCAACTTCTGCTCTGTTCGTATTCCTTTTTAAGTATTATGATATCGAAAATAAGACAATGATGATGGATGACGGCTTACCGAAAATGATGGTGCGCTTTTATTAGAACTCTTTGTGCGGAAGACACGATGGGAGATTAAACAAATGACTTTTCTATTCGGCAAACATTGGGTTGAAAATTACGAAACACCGGCACACCTCGTGAAACAAACGTTTTGAGCTTTTGAAGTATAGCAACAAAAATACGTTAGTAAACTTAGAACGGAGTAAATGACGTCACCAGTTTCTTTAAAGATTCACAACGTTTACTTTCATTTTTTTTTTTTTAGAAAACAATGATCTTAGAACCACAATGATGCTGAGATATTCGCAATTCGCTGACGTATGATTGCTGATGGCAGCGTTAGGTAGAAAACTAGCCGAGAGAAACGCAAAGCAAGGGCCTTAGTAATGCAGTGCGTAATACGCGAACCCCCGGAAAGGGTAATCGTAGTTCGATCTTGCCTAGTGTTCAAGCGTTACGGATATCTCAGCAACAGTGTGGTTGTATTTAACATCATACTCTACCGTGAAAAACTCTATTCAGCTGCAAATAAAAGGTTAGTATTGAGTGATCTTACTTCAACAACTTTGTTCCGCTTCACGATCTCATGAGCAGTCAAAAGCACGCTATCGCAGGATTTCTTCCTGCTTTCGATGTCATGGAAGGAACTGCTTTTAACATCTCTCACATTTAAGACAACAGTTTAGCCAAGTGGTATAGAAGTTTCCAACGAGAAAAAAAACTGAACTGGTACCAATAAATATTTTGAATTTTCAACCTGCTTAAGGCATACTTATGTTTCTGAAGTGCTATAAGTTTATGGTAGTCGCGAACGCTCATGAGGAAATCAAGATAAGTGGTGGTGCGGTTTTTGGCTCTAAATAACACATATCTCTTAAGAATAAAATACAAATAGGAGCGGTGGATCCTGAAATGAAGTCTAAGAAGATGAATGTAAAATGGCACAATAGGAGCTTCCGCTCCAACTTCTTAGAATTGCTAACTGTTACAGCAAGGAGCATCCTATACTTTCACAGCACTGCACGTTTGTAATGATGTTGTTGAGGTTCACATGACTTTAGTACATTCCGGATGTCAGTAATTCTTGACAATAGTACACGAACGAACAGTTTTTACACCACAAACAGCAGACGATTGAGCCAGCAACTACCACCGAAACCACGGCCTACTGCTGGTCCCCTGCGAAGTATCTTATCTTTGTCCAACTAAATGATGGAAGAATCGTTCTCCCACTTGGCATACACATATCTGATAGTGAATGTAAGGAAGACTAGGACGCGAATAATACCCCTTAGTTTGCTGATTTTGTTTTGAGAAGTTCTTCCCTGCCTTCGTCAGGCCGACCATTGACGACGCTGAATCACAGAATCCCAGTGAGTGATGAAATTTCGGAAGGTCTAGAATGTTTTTTTCATAATGGCTCCAAGAGGAGCAATGCTAAGCAAAAGCTTAGGAGTTCTTTGAACAGCACTTGATTTTGTTCTATTTGAGTGCTCATTGTGTTGTTATTTGCAATATTGAATATATGTACATGCAAGATGACCAAAATCGTAAACAACTTGTCGACTTTCTTCTCTTGTTACGAAAGAAGCAGTCATCAAATTCCATATTGTTCCTACAACGTTCCCTCGCACAAAATCTGCGAACGAGAACTATGTCTTCTATTTCTTTGTCTCTTGCAGGTGAGGGCGCGTGTAGCACAGTGGTCGAAGGCGCACTGCAAAACACGTGGGATTGATCCTTGTTTCTCAGCCCCACCAAGCCTCCATCCCTCTAGGGTCGGCATGACACCAGCCTTGTTGGGAGGATAGCAACACTAACCCGATGCATTAGCAGGGCACAGCAAGTCATTGTTTAGGGCAGACATGCATTCAATCACCCATAACGATGCTTGATGAAGGCGAATGCACGGCGCATCCTCCAGGGTTTGATCAACGTCGAGAGCTTTATCCTTTTTTATCTCGTTGCTTTGATAATGGATGCCTGGTGGTCTTATGTCTCAAGAGAGCGGCTTGTAAAACAGTTAATACGAATTGCATTGTTCGACATCATTAGAAGTTCTCCACTGCTTTTTGTTCTCTATTAGACAGTTCATGACCAGATATTTAATAGAGTGCGGCCACATATCCGCGGCTTTTAAATCGCATATAATTCATTTCCTTTGCAACTACGCATTAGTGGCGCAGTGTATTTTGCTACATTTTTTGTATTCAGTTGGCAGTCACTTGTACACAGAGATGTTGTTCTACCAAATATGATCATATGGACCTCATTCTCTGCATTTAATAACTTATAAAAAGGTTTTTTTTGACGAATTTTTATTTTTCTGGTTAACCCATTGTGGTTCTCTGGAATCCCGAGGTCAACCTGGCCAAGGTCTGCCTCAGGTCTTCACCACCAAAGGCAGTCGCAGCCTTTGTGGATGAGAGAGAGATTTGACACCATGCGAATTTGATACCTGAACAGTTGTGGATTCTGGTACTGGCTTACTTTTAGCTAGGCTTTCCTGATGGAAACGCCAGACTCCTCAGCTTGGGAGACTCTGCAAGGGGGATGAATCTCCCCGCTGTACCGATACCCAGGAACACCTCCCAGTCACAATGAGGCGGTAAAGCGTTGGGAGACTTAGCAACATCAAAGTTGCTAAAGTATTTGAAAATTCGTATAGACGCTGTTGCAAATATAAAAATTTCTTAGTCTCAAATGTAGCCTCAAATAGCAATAATAACACGGCTGAGAGAAAGGATTCGCATGGTGTGGTGGTGAACGCGTAGGCCTCCTGAAAGGGTAGTAGCGTGTTCGGTCCCCACCGCAGACATAAACTATCCGGAGTTTTGCAAATATCTCAGCATCGTTATGGTTATATTTCACAAACACCCTGCGATGAAAAGAATAGGCAGTGAATAAAAAGTGACAACACAGTAAAAACTCTCACCAAAACCTGTGTATAAAGGCTTAAGCCTGTAAAGCATAGAGGGTGCTTGTTATAAATACCATGTTTAGAAAAACCATCTTGAATCATACAATCACTACAATGGATGCTATTTCCATGATGCATGCGATCGCTGGCATCCATGACTTTCACGGTCTAAACTTTCTACGTAGAATTTACGCTCTTAACCTCTACCATTCATACCTTGTTTGGTACACTATTTCATATATGATCACACCTAACCGCTAAGCAAAATTGTTTTTTATTTGAATTAGGTATACTAGGTGTTGACCCGCACGGCACGCACTGCAGTAGATGTCGCAAGGTGAAGTTTTACTATCTTTTTCTTATAGCAGCCAACAGAACACTTCATTGCTTCGACACTATCGTTCTTTCTGAAAAATATGAATACATGAGCTCTAAGAAAAGCTAACAATTTTAATAAATCTCAAGCACAGTTCACTGATAGCTTCGGCACAATCCCACTATACTAAAAAATCTCTGACGCGTTTACCACGCATTCCTGGGTGATTAATTGGAAGAATAGATGATATAGGATAAAATGACAAAACATTCTGCGCTGAATAATCCCTGAATGAGTGCACTCGACTCCATTCACAGCATCTTAGAGATAATTGAACAAAGCCTGGCCTGTACAATGACTTCTGGTCACCTACCGATGCATCAGGTTAGTTTTTATTCTCCTGGGCAAATCTGGTGCCAACTCTGATTCGGGAAGTATGGAAGACCATGTCAGCTTAGGTCGCGAGATCGGAGCGACGACCACGTGTCCTATCTTCACTTTTTTTAGGGAAATCAGATTATCCTTACCTATTCACTCTGCACACGCCGATCAAATGTGTCCTTCTAGGGAATGGTCCCTTGGCTGATGAGAAATCTGCGCACTGTTGGCTGTATAGGCGGGTAAACCGCTGATGTTGCAGGCACTTTCGAAAAACCTGGTGATAATTTCCTGTTATCGTGGCTGGTACTTCAATAATTCCTCAGTCATCTCAGTATAACTAAGTAACGTCTGATTTAAAAGGACGACGAATCTCTTCGTCTCGTCACCAGCTGGCCATTTCCGCTGTTGGCCGTCTCATGTGGTGTTCATTAGAGGTCTTATTTTTCAAGGATAATTCATTAAAACGTGCAGATTCTGGGCAGTCATTGAATTCTCGGTCAGCACTAACTTAACTGCCACTCAAGCCCCAGGGGCTATTAGGCACCGTATTCCTTGGACACTTGCTCCTGGTCCCATATCAGACCTCAGTCTTCATCAAATTTCTTCACACTCCTCGTTGGAACGCACTAGACTCTCTTCAGCGTCAAAATCTATTGTCTTCTTGCTGATTTTCGATGGCCAGCAAATCGACGATTATTCTCAAATCGTCTTCTTCCGACATGATTTAGGGATGTAATTCTGTTTTTACAGCAATGATTTTTTTCTTTCACAATCGTTATAATGGGAGACAATTGTTACATACAACGTGTGTAGAGATTATATAAAATTACCAAAATATGCTGTATCTATGTTGTGAAAACAACTGCCAAAGGCCGCAAGTTATCTAATTAAATAGTTAACGAAGCTTTCTCCACCTTTACTGAGGGAGAAGAAGACAGGAAAGTTATCAACGAGGTACACAACAAGGAAACGGAACTATAGAGCGAGAATTACAACAAAAGTCACGGGGCGTGTGATCAAAAAATATTTGTGGTCTAAAACGTTCTGTACGCAAAATTTCGTGTTGACTGTGGTGGCCAGGTTAGAGACCGTGCAAATTGGTTAAAGTTCACGTCGACTAACTTCTATCACTTGAAAGTATCTATTATAGTTAGGATTTTTTTTCGTATCGCGTCCGTCCTATTGCATCGTTTTAGACCTTTCACATCTCATTCCATTACTTGTCTCTTCAATGCTTCCTAAAGGGCGCGTGTGGTGCAGTGGTAGGGGCGCCCTGCAACACACACGTGGAATCGATCCCCTCATCCATGGCCTACCAAGCCCTCCATCCATCCGGGGCGGCAAATTGATACCAGACTTGTCTGGGAAGATAGCAGCATTCTCTCGATAGATCGGCAGACCACCACGAGTCATTGTAAAGGCCAGGTATGCATTCAATCACCTCCAAGCGATGCTTAATGAAGAATGCATGGCGCATCCCTCGGGGATTGATCAACACCGAGAGCTTTATCTCGAATATATGATGAAGAAAAGGCCCTCGAAAACTTGTGAAGTTGGTCAATAGATGAAAACAAACGATAAAATCGACTGCAAGACGAAATTGTTAAGAAATATCATGCCTTTTACTAGGCGACACCAACTGGACTGTAGGCGGCCATAACTGGGCAGTGGCAGCTAACCTACACAGGCATGATTTCGTAATTTTCATCCGACCTTAGAACAAATTCTGCTTTCTTACTAATTTTGAACGTTTTCCACATATTTTCTTAAAGAAAGTTTAAAAGTTATGAGTTTAAGAAATGTTATTTGTAGAAGAACTGCTCGGATGTGCTGGCACGCGTCGACCCTCCGTTCCAAGCGCTTCTTATTGACGAGAGAATAATTGAACGTCTGAGTAGAACTGACTGTGGAACGACACCCACCCAGATCCGACTGGGAGTAGATATGGAGCTGTTTCCTTCGGTTGGAAAAAAGAACTATTCCGATTATGAGATTGTCTACTACCAAAATTTGACGGACAAAGATTACCTCCGGTTCAACAGTTCACCAACGAGAATCATTCCAAGGTAAACAGTGTAATACCAATTGCCTATTTTTTATGAGTCTCTAAGCCATCTTCTGAAAACCTGTTGAATTTCAGTAAGATAAATTGAAATTCGCCTTGTGATGTTTTGTAAATATCATGTTGTTTCACTTGAATTAGAAGGGCATGGTTTCCTATGAAGCATAGCAGCTTCGAATCAAAGATTTCTCATGAGATTGTGCAGTGCATGCGCAGCGGATAACGTCGTAATTTAGCCATTACTCTCTCTACCGGATCTTAGGTACAAAAACTAGCCTTGAATAGGATTTCTGCTTTCAGTGGAGGTCCATTTCGTTTAATACTTCGAATAGCTGGTCAAAAATATTTTTATCGACCTTTCGGAAGATTTCTGCAAACTGGACGATAGATTATTAAGGTCATTCTGTCTGTTTCCCATTTTTTTAAACTGCGTTCAGTGTGATTTGGTCGCCGTTAAATATAGAAACGCTCAAACTACAAGCATATGAGAACAGTTGGATTTATGTTGTCAGAGTCAACTGAGTGAATAGTTCAGGATTCCGATTTGGGTCCACGGAAATCTCTCAATTCCGTCGGATACAAAGCACTTTCTCGAGTTCTGGAAGCGTTCCAAACTGGTGAAATGTCGAGGCATGAAGGTCGATCGAAACATTCAAAGTCGTATTCTTCCGATAGAGAAGACGCTAAAGGCAATGTCCTCACTGATGTCTTATATCACGAACTTCGACATATACCCATTCCTCAATGGCGGCACTTTACTAGGTATGACTTAACGTTCGAATGATTGAAAATGTTAAGTGTCTTCCACTGGTGTTCTGTCACGATGCACCATTAAAACAATTCATCGGATTTTGTCGATTTTCCAGTGGAACAGCTTGATCATTTCTAATTCTACGCTTAATCTTTCCGGTACTTTTCAAATCTGCGACTACTGATATTATTTCCGATCATTAAATTGTTGTGCATCTGGCAATAACAGCGGCTTTGCACTCAAACAGAGATTATTTGAGAAAACTGGAAGGATTAAATTTAGCCTGTATGAACAGTAACGAACATGCTGAAAAAAAAACATGGCTGCTGCTAACAATTTCTTGTCTCCTGCCGAATTGTGTTTGATGAGGTCGTGACCAGGTTGTTTAGTTCTCTATGACCGGCTTTTCAGCGATGTGTTAACGATGTCACCTTCTTCAAAGACTGGAATGGGACGCTGTATTACATATTTTTTGAAGGAGCGTGCGAAGAGCACAGGTTAGAGGTGTACTGCAAAACACACATGGTCGTTGGTTCGATTCCGCACCCTACTCCCACCAATCTTCTCATCTGTCCGCTGTCGGCAAATTGGTACCAAATTTGTTTGGGAAGGAAGCAGCACTGATACCATACACCGGTAGGCCACCGTAGGTGTATAGGCCGGATAATCACTCTTTCGTCTCTAACTATGCTTGATGCAGTCGAATTCATGGCGCATCCATCAAGGGCTTGATCAACCGCGAACGTTTTCTTCTTTATCCTTTATTCGGAAACAGTTCTGTAAGCTCAATTCTGAACTGTTCACCGTATAAGGCTGTGTACCAATGTTCGTGGTAGTGGCAATAGTAGCAAAAGTAACAATGATGTTGTGATAATAGCAACAATAATAATATCAATAAACACGTCTCACTCTAGCGTCTGAAAAAGACAACTTGTCAATATGTCGCCAAGACGCTGCTAACTTAATGGCATGTTCACCACTTCCTGTCTGCTCATCAAACACAGTTCGTGAGAACACAATAACTGTATCTGAGGCAAATGAATTTTATAGGCCAGACCACCTAAACAACTCTTCTTCTCAAAGCTAATTCAGGTTTCTACGCACCTTGGCTTGATATGTTCGCTTAAGGCTGGTATCGTGAATGTGACATCATTCCTCACACAACAGATGTCGACTTCGCTGCTCTGATCGAGGAACACAATCCGGATCTTCTCACGAATCTCCAAAACAACGGAACAAAATTTCG
This sequence comes from Angiostrongylus costaricensis, assembly GCA_900624975.1. Lineage (NCBI taxonomy): Eukaryota > Metazoa > Nematoda > Chromadorea > Rhabditida > Metastrongylidae > Angiostrongylus > Angiostrongylus costaricensis. The sequence continues at coordinate 21,440 of UYYA01000062.1, forward strand.
CCTCACCAGAATACTCGGACGGGTCTGTCCTTTCACATCAATGTTTTTTTTTCAGTAATTCAGCCATAGAAACGCACTGATCCGAGGTGAACAAAGTGTTTCAGGTCAACGACTCGTACGAGTTCACATTTAAACCATTGGATAGTGATCGGCTCTCCGTCGACCTTTTCTGGATGTACAGTTCTGAAAACGATTCTTGGGTTGGAGGAACGTCAAGCGATGGGTCAAAGTACAAGTACACTTACCCAAAGTGTGTAAATCACGACTTAGTGACAATATGTCCAATATATTGACAGTGACAATACAGTAAACGTGTATGGGTATATTGTTCGTAGCAAATATTTTTTAGTGATAAATGAACTTAAATGATAAATGAACAGATTTAGAGCTGCGAAGAAGATGTCCGTCAAGAAGTCATAGGTCAAGGAGATACAAAAGTCGAAGAAGATCAGTGAAAAGCTAAATTTTTATTTCGCGCCTAGTATAATTTTTCACTGGCAGGACGTAATGCGAAATACGACCATGATAATGCTGAGATATTTGCAAAACTGAGGCCTGCAGGTGTTTGCGGTGGATAACGAACGCTCAATTACCCTTTCCGGAGACTAACCCATTCACCACTACACCATGTGTATCCTTCGTTTCGTCTGTCTCTGAGCTAGTTCTATCGATCAGTGCCATCAGCGGGATTGATCTGGGAGGCACAAATCGGCAGTGAACCCAGTTAAGATGGCGCTGTAGTTGAAATCACTGATCGATCTGATGGCACTGATCGACAGAACTAGCTGAGCGACAGGGGAAACGAAGGACCCTCATAGTGTGGTGGTGAACGCGTTAGCCACGGGAGAGGGTAATTTCGTTTCCCACTGCAGACACCTGCGGTCCGGAGTTTTGCAAATATCTCAGCAGCATTGTGTTTGTATTAGAACAATTAGTTTTAGCCTGTTTTCCGTGTTCATTAATACTTAAAAGTAACTGTAAGTATATGGAAATCAAAGAAATACAATGGTTTTTTAATCCTTTACATTGCTAGGAAATAACTACAGTAGTTTCCTTTTTGAGAGCATGATTCCACTGGTATTCTTTTTATGAATGTTGCGATTGCTTGACCAACCACTTGATGCCAGTGTAAAAAGCTCAGTGGTTTCTCTTAAGGTTCCGCATTCAAACCACAAACAAGAAAGAGCATTTTCTCTCTCTAGTTTCGAGTATATGAATTATACATATTTTTTATCTGAAGATAGGAACAACCGTGGAAGTATTACCTATTTCGAATGTTTTCAGACACAATGATACCTGTGCAGGTGACTTACTCGGACACATTTTTTGGATAACTTGCAGTCCTGAGGAGACGATTGTGGTAGGTTTAATTTCCCTATAAGGAAGTTACAATGGAAAAAATAGTTATTCCTAAAAATTGTAAGAAAAAATAACTTCTGCTGCATTAGGCAGGTGAACAAAGAAAAATGCGATTTGTTGTGAATTTTTTAGATCCTTCTTGTTAGTTAATGTAAATTTTAAGAAGAGGAGGTGGGCAGCACAATGGTGGTGATGTCCGTCATCACGACAATGGTCCTAATTCGATTTCGCTCCCAGCCAACCAGGCCTCTCATCCCTCCGTGGTCGGGAAATTGTTACCGAACTTCTCTGGGAAAAAAAATCACTCTCTGCAATCCAACTGGGAGTGCTCCAGCCCAGTTACCCCATGACTCCAGGAAAAATTGCTCGACCAGCATTCTACGACATTCAAGATGAAATGGGAACTCTCAAGCAACAGCCGAAGCCAAACGTAAAAGTTGGAAGATCTTCTTGAACAATGGATGCGAGGAAACGAATCGAATGTGACAAGTGCTGGGATCCGTACTGCAGACTTGAAGACGAGTCAAGTAAAACAAATAAATAAAATAAATTTTGAGGTGTTTTTTGTTTTTGGGAGTTCTACAGAAGGCACTATGAATAAATGTAGTTTAACAAAACAGCTACAAGTCCACGGACATGAAAGTCGATGACGAGAAAAGTAGGCGCGATGGTTGCAACATTCCTGAAGCACAATCTGCGTTTGATTTCATATTAAAGCAAGTAGCACTAATAAATAAAGAATTAATAGTACTAATAGTATTTCACAACGGATTACTGAGTCATAGCAGCTGAGACTTGTTCGTGGGTGTCGGGCTGCGATGTACAATGGTAGTGCTCATCACCCAGCAGGGTATCCAAAACTGAGGAGTTCGACATTTTCATAGGAAAACCCATCTGACAGTGAATCAATGCCAGAATCTCCACCGTTTTGGTATCAAACTAGTCGCAATGTGGCAAACCTCTCTCTGATCCACAATGGTCGGCGACTGCCTGTGGCGGCGATGACCAGAAGAAAGCTTCGACTTGAATGATCGCAGGACTCCAAGAAAACACAATGGCTAAGCCAGCAAATACCCGGTCTCAGTATCCCGAATACCTTGTGCTCCCATCTACTACGTAGGGCGGTGAGATAACCTATGAGAAGGAATCAAAGATCGTGTTGCACAGGATGTAGGGAAATTTCCGTTACGAGATGTCGGAGGCGTTGGCTTTGTCGTACAGCTGTCCATCTCTCATTTCCTCTCCTCATACCAAGTTATATCACCACGCTTGGCCATTCTTCGTTTTCAACGTTCGCGTTAAGAGGACGTCAGTATCATCAACTGCTACTGACCAACTTGTTCTACTGATCAGAGTGAACTGCAAGCGTTCTACAACCAGTAGGTGGAAGTAATCCGTAACGAGGACTTCTGTGAATTCGTTATTGGAGATTTCAACGCCAGATTAGGAACGGCCAACAAAAATGAATGCATGATAGAGAAATTCAAAATATGAAAACAAAATGGAAATAGGAACCATCATGTAGGACTGCTGCCCGCAACACGTCTCTTCCATGGGTATTCATTTTTCGAGAAGAAAAAAAACCGTCGGCGGGCATGGGAGTCTCCTAACAGTACGACTCATCTCACGAATAGAAAATATTCCCTTTTTGCACCTCAGCACTGCCTGGATTACGCACTGAGTCCGATCACCGCGTTCTCCTTGCAATATCCGATTCGGCCACAGGCTGGAAAAGAACGCCATTTTAGACCCCTTTCCCAGAACCACCGTAAACTGAGACTTATTCAATTCATTACCGGGCTGCTGCGAATATGCCGTTGCCGATAACATCGACGAAGAATACGATCGGCTCATTCAACATCTTCACGTTAGCGCTATGAAAGTTGAGAGTTCGAAAGTCACCAAGACACGTCTGTCTCCAGAAATACTCGAGCTGATACGCCAATGTGGAATCGCACGGGCTGTAGGAAACCGCGAGCTAGCTTCCGAACTTGCAAAACAGTGCAGATAGGCGATAAAAGAGGATCTTCAAGAGAGAAGTGCAGCAGTAATAGTCGAAGGTGCAGAGGCTGGGAAAAGCATTGGCAAAGCCCACCGAAGTTTCGCCAATTACAAGACCAAGATGATTGCATTCCCGCGCCATGACGGAACAATTACAGCGTCCAGAAAGGCAATGGAGAAAATCATTCACGAATACTATTCAGATCTCTTGAACAACCACGTCATCCCTCCCTCATTTGAAATAAAGGAAGATGGATATGTTGCACCACCGGTTCTTCCCTCCGAAACCCGACACGCTATTTCCTCGGTGAAAAATCGAACGGCACCAGGTCCGGATAGGATAAGACCAGAACATCTGAAGAACCTTCCGCCTGTCCTCTTAAACACAATGGCTCGGCTCTTCACACGTTACCTGTCTGAATGCAAGGTCCCTACTCAGTGGAAGACCAGCAAAACCGTGTTATTGTTCTAGAAGGGTGACCTAAACGAGCGCTATGAAAGCTGAGAGTTCGAAAGTTCCCAAGAGCTGTTTGTCTCCAGAAACACTGAACTGATACGCTATCGAGCTGCAGGCAACCGCGAACTAATGTCCGTACCTGCAAAACAATGCAGACCGGCGGTAAAAGAACATCTTAAAGAGAAGAGCAGCAGTGTTGGTTAAAGCTGCAGAAGCTGGGAAAAGCATTCGCGAAGCCCACCGAAGCTTCGCCAATTACAAGACCAAAATCCGACGCCCAGACGGAACAGTTACAGCGTCCAGAAAGGCAATGGAGAAAATCATTCACGAATACTACTCGGATCTCTTCGATAGCCACGTCCACCTTCCGTGATACGAAATAAAGGAGGATGGATATGTTGTACCACCGATTCTCCCTTCCGAAATCCGACATGCCATTTCGTCGGTGAAAAATCGAACAGCATCAGGTCCAGATAGGATAAGACCAGAACACCTGAAGCACCTTCCGCCAGTCTTCCTAAACACACTGGCTCGGCTCTTCACACGTTACCTGTCTGAGTTTAAGGTCCCTCCTCAGTGGAAGACCAGCAAGACCATGTTATTGTTCAAGAAAGGTGACCTACACGATATCGGCAACTATCGCCCAATCTGTTTACTGTCTGTCGTCTACAAACTTTTCACTCGAATCATCCTAAACAGGATTGACAGAACAATAGACCAAGGACAGTCATGTGAGCTGGCAGGGTTTCGAAAAGGATTTAGTACGATGGACCACATCCACACGGTAACAAGGCTCATTGAAGTATCGCGAGAGTACAAAAGACCGCTCTGTCCCACTTTCATCGATTTACAGAAGGCCTTTGATTCAGCTAAGATAGAAGCAGTTTTGGAAGCCCTTGATAGTCAAGGAGTCCCTACTCAGTGCATAAAGATTCTTTGTGAGCAGTACAAAATTTCACAACCAAGGTACCACCATTCTACAACGATATTAACATTGACGTGAAAAGAGGAGCTAGGTAAGGCGATGTCATCTCGCCAAAATCATTTACCGCCACCCTCCAGAACGTCATGCAGACATCGGAATGAGATAATATGGGAGTGAAAATCGATGGTGGACAGTTACGCCATCTTCGCTTTGCTGATGGCATCGTCCTTATAACACCGAACATTAGCCAAGCGGAGCGTTTGCTTGACGACTTTGATAAAGCCTGTGGAAAGATTGGTCTTCGACTAAATCTCACAAAAACGATGTTCATGAAGAACGGGTTGGTTTCGCTTGCCTCATCCACGCTGACCGGAACGAACATCTACGAATGCTCCAGTTATATCTATGTCGGGAAATCAATACTATGAACGACCTAGCTCCAGAGCTGAGCAGAAGGAAACGACAGGCTTGGGGAACTGTCAAGAGCATCGAGGTTGTAGTGAAGAGAACAAAGAACACCCGACTCCGTGCCCACCTTTTCGACTCAACGGTACTTCCAGCCCTCATGTATGCGTCAGAAATCTGTTGCCTGCATAAGCAGAATGAAAGTCACTCAGCGTTATCGAACGCGCAGTCGAAAGGACGATGCTAGGAGTATCCTGTTTCACACAAGTAAGAGATGGGATCCGATGCTTCGACCTGCGTCAACGATCAAAAATCAAAGATGCCGTTCTGTACGCGAAGTAGTCGAAGATAAGGTGGGCCGGACACGTAATGCGTATGAATGACAACCGATGGGCATGAGCCGTTAGTGACTGGATTACTCGGGATCAAACGTACTGCTGGAAGACCATCGACCCGATGGTCAGAGTTCTTTACAAAAAGCGTAGAAGAAAGATATGATGCTCGACGAGTCCCTAGAGCGAACAGAGCCCACTGGGCTACTCTTGCACGTGACAAAGAAAAATGGAAGATTTACTGGCACTCGATCGAGTCAGTCGACGATCAACGAGACTACATGATTTGATCTACTGCAAGAGGCCTAGCAAGTATGATAATAAATGACAGCTGTAGAAGATCTTTGTAGGAAGATTTATATTTATGTAGGCAAAAAGTTATTGAAATGAGCTTATAAACTCTGAATAAGTCCTGCCTGAATCTGACACGCACTGATGAGCGAAAATGAAACTATCAGTACCTTACACCGTGATATAGAATCACACTCCGCATACTGAAAACCTTCGGTGAGCCACAAGCAGTTCAACATGCAGGATTTCTTCGGAATTCTGCTGCGGCCACACATTGACCGCACCACGGGTCATAGCAGTCTCTTAGAAGTAGCTCCTGCCCCTTATCCTAACCCTCATCGATTACGATGGAGCGTTTGACAGCGTCAAAACCAATGCAATCCTATCAGCGCTCATTGATTAAGGAGTGGACCCATCCTATATATGAATACTAGCTGACTATTAACGGGACTACAGCATAGACATAGAGGTCCTTCATTGACCGCTCATGACATGAGCAGGAAAAGGGATTCTAGAGGGTAATAGTAGCGAGATAGCCATCTACTGTTGGACAGCACTGGGCAATGATGTTACTAGATGTGTACGAGAACGGCATACATGTTGATGTGAAATTCCTATCAAATGTTCGTTTCTCAGACGACATCGTAATCTTTTCGAAGAGTACCAGTGAAGAGATACGATGCTCAAAACAAAAAAAAAATAGAAGTGGATGGCTCTCCGACCATAGAAACCACCTTGTAGGTTTATCTTGGACGTTTAGTGAACATGGTGAACAACATGAAGGAAAAATTAGAAGAAGGAGAGCATTATGTTGGTCGGCCAAAGCAGCTAGCAACCAAACCTTTTCCATTCGACAGTCTTCCCAGCGCTACTTTATGCAGAAGAGACCTCTACCGTGTCAAAAACTCTGTGCGGTACCCACAGAGCGCTTGACAGTGTCATCTGAAATTTAGCCTGCACTCACAACATCTAGCTGGAAGGCGCACTTCTGATCTTCGAAACTTATCCTATCTTCGGAATCCAAGCGAATATACATCGATAACGAAACACAGATTGACCGGTCACGTATTAAGAAAAAGGCAGATGACAGATGGACGAAAAAACAGCGAGATGGACTCTAAGAGAATGCAAGGGTTCTCCTCGAAGACCATCCAGACCATCTGCGGACGTGTTTGTGACTAATTCATCTGCACTCGTAAACGGCAACAATTTCGAGATTATGGAATTAGTCTCAGGACGTCACCATGTTTGTAACAGACCATCGCTATGAACGACGACTGCACGAGAGAGAAACGAATAGAAATTATGCTGGAGTCCGCACAACCGATGGATAGAGGTCAACCAAGTATCCAATTAGGGAATTAATTATAAGAGCGGCTAGTGCAACGTCAGAAATATCGTTCATCACGAGTGCGGTGGTGGTTCGAACCCGCACCTCGTTCACCATTCCTCCTATTTTCGGTGTCATGAAATTGGTAGTAAATTTGTCTGAGATCAGCTAACTCCCTTGAACCCACATGGAGACGTTCCAGCACATCTCTCGAGGGATTTCAAGGAGAATTAACTCAACCGTCATTCAACCACATTGATGAGAAAGACGGAAACCGCGAGGCAGCAGTGCAGCGGTTAACCCACATGCGAACAGGTCGACGACCTTTGTAGATAATGGATATGGAGAAAGGACGAATCGACTGAAAGAAGTGGTAGGATCTCTTAAAATTTGAGAAAAATTGGAAATAGACTATTATGCGATGCCTTCCCTTCTATATGTAACTACACAGTGTGTAAAATATTACGCAGAAAGCTTTTAAATCGTAATGCATTAGTCCAGCATCGAAAAAAGATATTGATCTGAAATTATTTTGAAAATTTGGTCATAAAAGACGGGTTTCGAATGGATTTATAAGCTCTGGAAGAATAGGTGAGAAGGGAAACGGAACGGAAATTAGCTTAACGTTCGTATGTACAACGTCCATAGAGTGTTAGCGGTTGACCCATAACTGTTTTTATAGATGGAATACGGGCAAAAATGGTACATCGACCATCCGAGTAGTCAGTTCTCCTGGTCAAGCTCCCACTTCAACGTGAAACCGAATGGAAGATGGTCCAAAGAGGAAATGAAAAATGTTTATCGAGTTTTCTAATCAAAATTCTTCTAGGCCGCAGTACAACTTTTCATTCATCTGTAAAAACATTCGATGTTATTTTGATTTCTGTGCTTCAGTCCCTCTCTTCAAAATGTGCTTCGTATTATTTCTTCGAAAGTTTCCATTCTTGTGATAAACAACTTTTTTAAACACTTTTACTCCTTTCTAGCCTTCAAATTATTTGGTGGAGACCAGCGCTACAGAATCTCACAAAATTGAGGAATGTGCTGTCTCAAGTAAAAAAAAAAACTGTCGCACATCCCTCAATCGGTTGTAGTTCATAGGCATTATGTATCCGGCTCGCCATATCTTCGAGAATTTTTCACATAGAACAGTGTCTTTGGTCTTTGATCGTTGACGCTGGTCGCTTCCTTTACTTGTGTGATATGGGATGCTATTAGTGCCTTTTTTCCTACTGTGCACTTAGTAACACTAAGTGACATTTCATCCTAATCACAAAACTATCAGATTTTTGACGCATACGTTAAGGTAGGAAGAATCGTGGAGCCGAATAAGTGGGCACGGAGTCAGATGTTCTTTGCTCTCTTTACTATATCCCCTGTGCTCTTGAAAGCTCTCTTTCTTCTGCTCAACTCTGGAGCTAATTTGCTCATCATGTAGGTGGACTTCCCGACCTAGATTGACGTAAATGGAGTTTTCAAGGATATTCATTCCGTTGAGCGTGAATGCTGCACACAAAACCAATCCATCTCTTATTAACACCGTTGTGAAATTTATCGAAGGCCAATCCTTCCAGCGTTATTAATGTATAAGAACGATAGCATCAACAGAGCGAAGATGGTGTAATTTCCAGCCGTCAACTTCCACTTCCATGTTGTCTCATTCCAATGTCCTCGTGACTGGTGGGTGGCAGTAAGTAATTGTTGGAAGATGATGTCGCTTTCTCTAACTGCTCCCTTTACGTCGACGTTAAAATCTTTATAGAATGTTGTTATTCTGGTTGAGAAATTTTTATATAGCTCGCGAAGAATCTTTGCATACTCATTAAGAACTCCGTGGCTGTCCAGGTCTTCCACGGCTGCTTCTGTCCCAGCAGAGTCAAAGGCTTTCGCTGAATCGATGAAAGTGAGACGGAGCGGTTTCTTGTACTCTCGCGAGAGGCTCTCTGAAAAGCAACGTGTGAAAAGCCGAGCCAGTGTGCTTATGATGACTTACAGAAGTTTCTTCAGGTGACTACATCTTCTTCTGCCAGGAGCTGGTGTTGTTCAATTCTTCGTCGACAATAGTACGTCGGATTTCGGAAAGGAGAACCGGTGAAACGACATATTCATTCTCTTTTACTTCGTTTAAGGGCAGGATGACGTGGCTTTTGAAGCGATCCGAGTAGTATCATGAATGATTTTCTTCAATGCGCCTCAGCGGACGCTGTCGTTGTTCCATCCAGAAATTAGATTGAAACCATTTCGGTTTCATAATTAGCGAAGTTTCCTTAGGATTTATGAATGCCTTTCCCAGTCTCTGCAGCTTGGACCATAGCTGCTGCTCTTCTCTCCTCAAGATCTTCTTTTATCGCCTGTATGCATTATTTTGCAAGTTCGGACGTTAGTTGGCGGTTAGCGGTTACTTGTAGCTTGTACGATTCCACGTTGGCGTATCTGCTCTAGTGCTTCTGGAGATAGACGTCTCTTGGTGACTTTCTAACTCTCAGCTTTCATAGCACTAACGTGAAGATATTGAAGAAGCCGATCCTATTTCTCATCGACGTTTCAAGAACGATTTTTTCTCAGGAACTGTAGTGAAGAAATCCCTGTTTAAATCGTTTCGGAGCTTGGTTTTTTTGAATTCAATGGCCCTTTGCTCTTCTGCGCGAAAAATGAAAGCTTGAATGAAGGAGGCGATTATCTGATACCTGTAGGTTTTTGAGACAATAGCAACATCGATTAAGGCAAAACCTTCGATTTAGTATGATGAGGTCTACTTTATTATGGTATTTTCCTACAGGAGCTCCCACATCTAGTGTTAAGATCGCGGCTGCTCGAATTTTGAGTGACCATGAACCTTCTTGGCCGTCATGAAAATCTCGGACACCCCATCGGCCTGCCTATTCCGTTCTAATCCGTGGGTAGCAATATCACTCCCTTCAGAAGTTTTTCTGGGTCCAATTCTACTGTTTAAATCAAAATGGCGACCTTACAAAATGTATAGTCTTCCCTGTTGAACTTCTCCAGGTCCACGCTTCGACATAGCTTGATGTCGGTGTGCAAACGACGAAGGCTGCCAAAGTCGGTATTGATTTGCACTTCTTTCGCAATAAACTTTTAATTTGAGTTGTTAGTTGTTCGAATGAATCGATGTTCGTGCTCAAACCCGTGCTGACTAAAACTTTGACGCTGCCGACTCCTCTATTATCACGCGCTCCTAGGAACAGTCTTCTTCGTTATAGTAAACAATATTGAATGAGCTGCATCTTCTCGTCTCACCTATTCTAGTGACATCGTACATTATCTTTCTTACTTGCATAATCAAGTCCTTTATCAAGGAGTCAGATGCAAGTACGCGTGCGTTGTAGGTACAGATCGTCACCTTAGTCCCTTCCGATTTAGACAGCTTAGAATGACCCTGAGATTTTGGTAGCCTCTTTGTACTCGTGCTACCTAACGCTGCCGTATCGGAGGCTATCTCGAGGTCAGGGGAACGATTAGCAGATATTTAACGTTTTGTTTTCTGCCTTCTATAATTTTCATGGCAGGTTACTAAGCGAAATACAACCACAACGTTGCTGAGATATTTGCAAAACTCTGGACCGCAGGTGTCTATGGTGGTGAACAAACGCGCTATTATCCTTTCCGGGGAGTAACGCGTTCACCACCACACCATGATTAGCAGATATTTACGGTATTTAGCGTTTTACACTCACACGTAGCTTATGGAGGTCTGAACGTGAGTATACTTAAGGGTAGCTTTCCATTCTCTTCCAGAGGAGATGAAAAGCTTATCTGTTGAAGGCGACTCCTAACCTCCGTCCGTATACTTCTCTATCACTTTATTGCAGGCCTTGGCTTAAATGACTCGCAGAACATAATCCGCATAAATGTGAACACATCCACGTACGCATGCACTAATACATCCTCGTTAGTGTATATGGTATGTGCTACATCGGACCAGCAGAAACGGGAGTCCATCCCCAGTATCCGCCTACTCCTCAGGGAAGCAAAAATCGCTTTTGGTCTGCGACAAGACTAACCATCAGATACTGAATGCAGTAGTCAGAGGTGTCTCTGAAATATTTGTTTTTGGTCATTCTACATGGTCCCTACTCCGAACATTCGCCCATGATAACGAAGCCCTTCACACTCCTTTTGTCGGGAATTTGGTAAAGAATAAGGAAGGATAAAGCTCTCGGCGTTGATCAATCCCTGAAGGATGCGCCATGAATTCGACTTCATTAAGCATCATTTGGAGGTTATTGAATGCATATTTGGCCTTTACAATGACTCGTGGTGGTCTACCGATGTAGCGAGCCAGTGCTGCTATATTCCCAGACAAGTATGGTACCAATTTACCGACTCCGAAGGGATAGAAGGCCTGGTGGGCCGTGGACCCGGGGATGGATTCCACTTGTGTGTTGCAGTGCGCCTCCGACCACTGCGCCACACGGAAGTTGGTATCATAATTAAATAGAATGGAATAAATCTTTACGTGATAGACTGGATGGGTCCGCAAGGCGAAGTATGGACACAATCATCTCTACCATACACAATAGAAAAGGCATGGACCAACCTTTAGGATTGATTAATATCCAACACTTCTTCCTTCATCCACTTCACGACAAGTAAGTAGACAAACACTAAAAAACTGCAATGACATTTTACAAGTCACATCCAACTGGTGGCCAAGTAGTTAAAATACTATATGGCTCCTATTTATACACCACATGGTTCCAAATACTTTTCTTATTACAATCTTAACTCTTTTATTTACTGCCTTTTTTCTTTTTAATGGCAGGATATGTTGTGAAATATAACTCGTATGAAGTGCTGAGATATTTGCAAAACTCCGGACCACAGGTGCATGCAGTGGGGAACGAACACGCGCTGTTGTCCTTACCGGGGAGCAGCCCACTTCACCACTACACCATCCGGACCCGGAGTTACTTTTCTTATTATTTTCTTCTATCTTTTAACTATCACTCTCACGTTCATGCGTGGCTCGATTGTAGCATTATGATCTTTTCTCGCCACGACGATATTTTCAATGTTGATTGGACGCAATTTCCCGGGAAATCCTGAGATAGCTTTGCTAGAGTGTTCCTAAGTTCATTATTATAGGAAATCCCAAATTCTTGTTTGTTCACGAGATTGGCATGCGTGCAATTGTGGTTCTTCGAAGAAGTTTCTGTTTTCTGATATTGGCTTATTCTTAGTTGGAATTTAAATTTGAGACGTTGAACAAGAGTTCCATCAATGGAGCATCTAATAAGTGGATAACCAATTAACAAATGCCACGATGCATCACCGTCCTGGTACTAAACTAGTCGCATGGTGGTAAACTCTCTCTGATCCACAAGGGTGGCGACTGCTTGTGGTGGTGACGACTTGGGGCAGACTTTGGCCTGGTAGACGTCGGAACTCTAGGGATCCACAATGGCTAAACCAGCTCAAGTCCGAGAAGATGGGAATCATGCTGAGGCCCGCACGACTAATGAGGATCAGCCGTCCAGGTATCCATGTAGTAAGTGGATATCTCTTGTAACGAGGGTAGCCGTAGGGTAGGGTGCCGTTAAAGGCTGAATTTTATGAAATTACGTTGGAGTATTTAGTATTTCTCAGAAAACAAGCCTCGAAATAATTGAGTTTTTATGCAATCTTTTATTGCTGCGATTGTTCTGAATTACTTGGAAGCCTAGAAACTTGGATGGACTATCTTCCAAAACAATTATGAGGGCTTCAGCATGACTTCCACATGACTGCCAATTTGCTGGTCAGGCTTTGGAGAATCATAATCAAGGTTTCTCAATAATTAAAACGTTTCTGAAGAAGGTAGGTATCAAGCGAGTCTCTCGGCTAACAGTTCCATCCTACTGGGTGACCAACCCTCTTAGTGTTCATCACAATCAGGCACCTAGAACAGCCTTAATAACCACACTACAACTTGAAATAAGAGGCTTTATAGTTCTAAAGTAACACTTTGAAAAAACAATAAAACGAAATGGGTAGTGAAGTCCATAGAATACATTTAAAAACAAGTGAGAACACTTAAGAAAAGGGAGAGATATCCAAATATCGTCGCATCTATCACGTCGAACCCACTGGAATAACCCGGCAGTGAAGGATTCCTAAATTTCACAATTAGGCATATGTATGATTCAAGTCACCTTTTCACTTGAAATGTTTCAAAACCAACTGCCTGAAGATGTAGTAATAACATTTCCGACACTTCCACTACTTCCATATGAGCGTTTTTTCAGACAAATTTTGCAACTCATAAGGTCAGAGCTTTTAGAAGAACATTAGAAGTCGTCAGGTCGAACCGCTGCGACGGAAGTGCTATAATTTCTCATTAAATGCAATCTAGTCAGCAGGTACAGGGTTCGCTACAATGACTCGCGGTGGTCTACCGTTGTATTGAATCAGTGCTACTATCCTCGCAGACAGGTCTGGTAATAAATTTCCGACCCCAGTAGAATGGAAGGCTTGGTAAGCCTGGGACTTGGGATCAATCCCATGTGTATTGCAGAGCGTCTCTAACCACTGCGCTACACGCGCTGCTATATATAAATATATACAATATATCTATGTAATATTAATGGGTACTTCACCGTACAAAACCATCGCGTTTCTCCACACTCAATGGTTTTCTTTATCAATTTGGGAGAATCTTATCTATTGTGATTATCTCATCATAGTTTTGGTTTATCTTTGGAAAAGGTCAGTTGAATAAGATGCCACTATCTTGCTGCTGTCGGCCATTCTATGCAGATTAGCACCGTATTGTTTCTCTAACCAGAAATCGTTCCATGTCTTCGTTTTCAGAAAACTCAACACAGCGCTAAGCATAAAAACATCCGACAAAAATGAATTTATGCGCTATTGTTAAGGTTCACTGCTATGTCGGAGTTGCTCACATTTCGTTGTAGTACTGTAGTACTATAAAGCTTTCGGCGCTGATCAATCCCTGAATCCCTGACAGATGCGCCATGCATTCAACTTCATTTAGCATCGTTTAGTGGTGACTAAATGCACACCTGGCTTTTACAATGACTCGCGGTGGCCTACCGATGCATCGAACCAGTGCTGCTATCCTCCCATACAAATCTGGTACCAATTTACCGACCTCGCAGGATGGAAGGCTTGGTGTGCCAGGGACGCGGGGATCGATCCCATGTGCGTGTTGCAGGGAGCCTGCGAGCACTGCGTCATGTGCGCCCCTACTGTAGCATTATAGCTTATAAAAATGTTTTTAAAACGATAGGATAAAGCACCAGATATATTCGGGGTGAAATTGAACGTAGACGTTTCAGTTGGTAAACTCTGTTTGAATATGACATCGCCAAACTTGCCCGCTCCCTCCGTCAATGCATCGTTGAATAAAGGCTCATCTATAAAAAAAAATGAGCCTAAGAATCTAGAAAGCAACTCCCTAAGAGAAGGAATAAATGGAGAATAATGAACAAACTCTCATCATCTCGTAAAATGAAGCATTCTCATATAACTCGTATGAAATGCTGAGATATCTGCAAAACTCCGGACCACAGGTGTATGCAGTGGGGAACGAACACGCGCTGTTGTCCTTACCGGGGAGCAGCGCAGTGGTGAAGTGCGCTGCTCCCCGGTAAGGACAACAGCGCGTGTTCGTTCCCCACTGCATACACCTGTGGTCCGGAGTTTTGCAAATATCTCAGCATTTCATACGAGTTATATTTCACAACATACCCTGCCATTAAGAAGAAAAAGGCAGTAAATAAAAGAGTTAACATTCTCATATAATTCTAAAAAGCCCTGAAGACATCCAGTTTACCTGTAGTATTTACCGACCCTACAAATGGATCCGATGAGAGTTGGATAGCGTCATCCTCGGCTACAGAGATGTCTAAAAGATTTTGACTGAACCTTCACCTTAAAAGCATACAGCTGGAATTACCACGAAAACTGTCTCACCATCGTCAACATCGGCTCTGTCAAACGTCTCATTCGCATAAAGCAGATTTACTGCAATACAAATCAACGTGTACTATATCTCTTGAAAAATGAAAGTGCAGCAATAAACATAGGTTCCCGCTTAAGATCTTATCACATTACTGAATTAAAATCAGAATGAAATTAGGATTAACTGGCGACCACCAAGGTATACGGCACAAGTAGATATAAAGTATAAAAGTAGCAGCTGTAGCCATATGAAAACAGCAAGTATTCGTCACCTATCTCCTTTCATCTCTACGATGAAGCTTTGATAGAAGAGACAAAGCTAATAAAAAAAGCTCTCGGCGTTGATCAATCCTTGAGGGATGCGCCATGTATTCGACTTTATTAGGAAACGTTTAGAGGTGAATTAATGCATATGTGCCCCTTACAATAAGCCGCTGTGGGCTGCCGACAAATCGAGCTAGTGTTGCTACTTTTCCAGACAAGTGCTGTACCAATTTGCCGATCCCGGAAGGATGAAACGCTCGGGATGGGTCATGGGCGCGGGGATCGTTTCCACGTGTGTGTCGCAGTGACGTCTCCAACAGAAGGACATGGAAAAAAATCGTAAAAATCAACGGCGATAGTCGTATGAGAGCTGTAAGCGAGTGCTAATGTAGTCTATGAATTTTTTTATGCGGCACAACTTCCGCATGTTATGCAGATCCCAGCCCTTTCTTTATTCGAATCATTGCTTTACATCCGTCGTCCACGAACATCTTCTAATTTGAGTGGGAGTTCGCCTTCCACTAATCTCTTCCTCATGAAAGCCGTTCGGTACTGGTGGAGCAATTTCTCTCTAGAATCTCAGAAGAGGTGTATAAGATGGTTGCCCAGTGTCATCACAGGCAGATGGCAGCCTTGGCGAATCGGATAAACCTCTCCCTAGACAGGTCTGCTGCCAATGTCACAGCCTGGAAGCTTGATAGGTCCGAGGCGTGGTAGGAACAGCGACCGCGAGGAGCACGGTGTATCTCTAATCAATATGTTTACAGTGAAAAAGTGCTTAATATGCGAATAGCAAATGAGTGGTTATTTTAACACTAGTTTGCTTGCGGTTAGTAGTGCAGGTACTGAAATTTCTCACTGGAGTACTTGACAAACCTGCTCTACTAATCGAAAATCCACAGCTATTCCATGCCTAGAATGATGATGTTGTGATAAGAAGTAACACTAGAAATGGCAAGTACCCTCTACTTTCATCTGCGAAGAGGAAACTACAGAAATCCGCTAACGCAGCAAATTATAAGCATCCGAGCATTGCAGATGGCACTTCTCAATCAACAGCCTTTCACTTACTATAAATGCAATTCAAAGCATTCAAAAGCCCAAAACAAAATTATTAAGTCTAGAAGATTCATAATGCCATCAAACTACCAGTGGAAACTTTTGAATACGGTGGTTATCATTAGAAGAAAATCGTATAAACATTCAGTTTTAAGAAAAGTGACTTTAACAGACCGACCCACGAAAGCTGCCTTTAACGACGACTTAGAAACGCTTTAGCGGGGCTGACCCACGTATACAGGTGGGATATTCTCGACGTGCACATTCTACGTCACTAAATCCTTCTAGAAGCGCAAGAACGTACATGTAAATCCGGAAACTTTCGTGGATTATGGATTCGAATAAACGAGTCAAACGAAATGATGAAATCCACTCAACATGCTATTTCAAAGCATGTTAAAAGAAGGTGAATGAAACAACATGAAAAGTATACAGTTACACGCATTTATCTCTCCACCGTACTAAGTACCTTTGTAAACGAAAAATTTGTTTGTGTAAATTCAAGAAAGTGTAGTGTCTGATTACTCACTAAGTTGTTTCAGATCCGAATCCGCATCTACAAGGTGGAGATCCGTCACGTCTACTGCTCTTTTCGAGTCCCTCTGTAGAAAGAAAAGAGAATGGCGACATTTCCGAGCCTCAAACCTCACAAAACTGACACTTCTTGGTGTAGTTCAGTTTCAGTTTGTTCAATGACAATACTGCGTTATTCCACAATTCTACTTCCAAAATTTGAAAACACTTGCATAGCCAGTTTCAGTTTGATCCATCACAACACGACTCACCACTCCATGAGCATTTTCAGAAGTACTGTTCTCCTCTGTTCTGCTGAACTTCGTTAGCAGCTCCTCATGCACTCTCGGATCAATACGATGTTGCGAGAGGATGGCACCCCTACAACAGTTTTGCAGGTTAACTTTCATCAAATCACGAAAACATGGCTTCTTACTTGTAGAGGAACGAACAGCTTTCTGGCGCTATGAAACCGAATGCCGTAAACAACAACGAGAACTTCTGATGTCCTGCTACCAGCGGACGAACCAGTGCTTCCTGAAACGTGGCGAGAGATTTAGTGAAAACAATAAGCATTAGTAATCAAAAACAACATTTTCGGAAGCAAATGTCAGTAAACACTTTGTCAGTGATGATTTATTTGGTGTTTCTTAGTGTCAAACTGCAATGAACAACTCACCTTCACCTACAGCATCGCCTTCCAACAGAGAAGGAGAACGACATTTCCACATTGAAGTTCATAAAAAAGTGAACCAACTCCAAGAATCACCACCGTGCTTGCAGGACTTCAATTGCAACGTGCCAAACCTACTTCCAATTCACAAGGCCCACCGAAAACGTGACGAACAGCTGGGAAAGCACTAGCACTTTTGAGCCTACGGGAAATCGCATCTGACAAGTTAAGTGCCAGTTAAGTGGAAATCGCATTGTGGAAAAATATCCCGGAACGATTACAACAATAAGCAAAATTACCAAAAAATGTAAGTATTTTTAATCAATTTGGATGCAAATTTGCCATTCACATCGTCTGAAGTCAGTAGATCAATCAGGTCCTTTTGCCACGGGAATCATCCACTTGCCAAGATCTCCACTGCTTTGGAAGAGCCCAAATCTCTATCTAGAATTCAGGCCAGAAGCAAACCTATCCCAAAAATCAACACTGTTTCAGAAAAATATCGGACAGTAAGCGTCTCTTCGATCAACATGTGCCAGTCGCGTCTGCCTGCGGTAACGACGTAGAGACGCTCTAACAACAATCACCTCAAGATTTCATAGCGATTCTCAATCACCATTCAACATACAGCGTAGAACAGGCGGAGAGGATAGATCGTCATTTCACAACCGAGCGAACACATGAACCGCCCGACCGCATGGGCGAAGGTTCCAAAAAGGGAAAAGAATAAGAGAAGTGCTGGGTGGTATACGATGTGTATTCTTTCTTGATAAGCTTGCACGAGGTTGATAAATATATTTATTTTCGGCTAACGTTTCGACGTCTTCGTCTTCCTCAGAGCCGGTGATCCGAGTCGATGGTCCATGCTTGTTGTTCGCCTCGACGTTGCGTCTTCGCCTTCGTGTCGAGCCAGATCTTCCTCAGTGAGCCATCTTCTCGAATCCGATGTATTAAGACAGACAATGCAGGTCTACATTTAGTTGTAACAAGTGTATTTACTCGGCACAAGACAGATAAAGAATAAAACCTCCGACGTTCATCAATTCCTGAGAAATGAGCCATGTGTTCAGTGTTTTTAAGTGGTATATTATATACTGGATATATTGTTTGCCCTACACAAAGAATTTCTGAGGCCTCTCGATATATCAACGAGATACATCACGAGGTGTTTCTCCTGGGGAAAGTGAGTGAACCAGTGGTCACGGCTAATGCAGGACACATTTAACCACTGCATACATGCCCCACACCCGTCATAATCTCGAATAATAAAGACTACAAAGAATTTTATCAGAAAGCATCTCTCTTTAATCTGTCAGCGAGAAGTGCCTGTCAATTTTTTCCCGAGGTTCGTTAGATTTTCTTTGCTATTCGCTCAATTCGGATTGGATTTTTCAGCAAACTACGTTACTTTCAATAAAGTATGAATCGATGGTTCTACCGAAATCAGGGATCCAACGCTTTCGTTGCAGATTAGGTTGAATTTGTCTCGAAGACACCCCAAAGCGCATTGGCCAAATCTGGAAATACTTTCGATTGGATTCTGGGACGATGTGTAGCACATGGACGATATCCGAACGGCTCACACGCATGCATGATCGATGACGTCCTCATACGCTCGCAACGAGTTTGTCTCTGAAGACAGCACTAGCACATAATGAAGATAAGAAATAAAAACACCTAGAGATAGTATTGCCGAAGATCAGTCAATAATCAGAAAAAACCAACCTATTTGCGGAATGTGTTGATCAGCCACGAGTCCTGAAAAAATTCCCCATAAAATTTAGAATCATCTCAAATTTATTTTATTTTATTTCATTTTGAATCAAATTTATTATGGAATAGAATTTAGAAATAAAATCATGTCAAATTCGCATAGAAACTTAGGAAATGAAAGCAGCTATTTCTTCAGCTGTTGGCATAGATGACTAGGATATTTCGCAACGTGTGCAAACATTCCATAACTATAACTCCATAGTTATGACCATAACCATAACTGGCGCTCGATAGTCCTTCTAATCAAAGTACTTCAGCAAAGCATGACAACGTCGTAGTATGCCTCTGAAGTTTGAGAGAAAACATGCATACAACACTATTATCTTAAAGATATGCCTGCTTTATTCCTAGAGATTCATACATTTGCTTCCTCACTACTAGTTTCTTTTCCTATTCATTCCAAATTTATTTCACTACTGCACTCTCCAGAATAGTCACTAAATTGCTCCACCTGGTCCATTTTCCACCACCGATTCAAGAGGGATAGGTACCTCGCCAAATGAACCAGCGGGCGTGGCAGGGAGCAGTTGTCTCAGTAACTCACCTGCAAACACAGTGATTCATGCATGTGTATCCCAGCTATTCACTCCTCTCCCTATTCATTCCAGATCTATTTCAATATTAAACTTTTGCCGACACAAGTTACCCTAAGTATTGGTATGAGAAGAGTCATTAAATTGCTCCACCTGCTGCATTTTCCACCATCGGTTCAAGAGGGGTAGCTGCCTCGTCAAATGAACCAGCGGGAGTGGCAGGGCCCAGTTGTCTTAGCAGCTCACCTGCAAAAACTGTTTCGAATAGTGCAGCAGCAGAACGAAAGGACGGAGGCGCCTTTCATAACCTAAAACAATCAATTGGAAACAGGTAAAAAGTGTTGAAAAGCTGCGTGAACGTACCAAAATCACTGCTTAAGGAAAGACGACTTAGTATATTGAAGACATGGCCATGGTAAGAACACTCCTGCTCGCAGACTGAAGAAAAAAAGCCAAGATGCTCGATATTGGCTGACTTCATACGTGTAAGATCCCAGCCACAGTAGTTCTTCCATATGATTTCGTATGGGGGTTGGATTAAGGCTTTCAATACCCCTCACCGATGTTGAATGCCGGATGAGCGAAATGCTTTCACCTGCAATGGTGATTTATCTGTAGACCTTCGTGGCAGGTAGTCGCCCGTATTTGCGGACCGCAGTGAGGCTTACTGTCTTGCAACAACAGTTCTTCCAATATGAAGGCACGTTGTATGACTAATTCTACTTCAAAAATAAAGTAAGTAAGTGTAGCTTCCGTTGCAGCGATTTTCTCTGAGTAACATTGCGATGCCTTGGTTTTGGGATGAAAAGGGAGTGCAACACATTAGGTTCCATAACAACTGCAACTACCCGTGATGAAGAGAAGGGAACGTTGCAAAACAGCTGGATCCGAAAACAGTCTCAGACAGCATTTCCCTGAGATCGTTAGAACAACAAAATTACGCTCATCCAGTCTAAAGGGGAAAATCCTACAATAGTTAATATATATTCTGTACGGAAAATTACTTAGCTACAAAATGCTTTTTTATACAAACGCAAACTGACGTATCCGAACCCTGTCTGCTTCACGATCTATGCAGGAAATGAACGCGTCGAACGCTGAAATGTAAATTTAAATAAACTTCAATGGTGATTGCTGATGGCAAAAGATCGATAGAACTAGTTGAGAGACAGGCGAAACGAAGGGCCCGCGTGGTGTGGTGGTGAACGCGCTACTCCCCGGAAAGAACAATAGCGCGTTCTCGTTCCCCACCGCATACACCTACGGTCCGGAGTTTTGCAAATATCTCAGCATCATTGAAGTTATATTTCACAATGTATACCCTGCCGTTAAAAAGAGTAGGCAGTAAATAATAAGTTAAAATTTAAATTTAAACTGTTCATCACTCTACACAGGTGGGACGACGACTTCTTGTGGAGAAAAACAGCGATAGAGAAATACAAGTACAGCCTAGGATTCTCCGTAAAGCCTGTGAGAAAGAACACACACTTCTAATCTCTCACCGTTGCGCTGTTCTATACACATGTAGTGTATGCCGCTACTGATCACGTTGAATACTTCGTCGCTTTCGCCACATCGTCGACTCTCCTCTTCTGCGCATAAGATCGTCTCCTCGAATGCCCTGCAATTCGCAGCAACTCATCCCGACGTCCATCATTCACGAATACGTTGCCAAACACTTGGCGCAAACTAAAACCACCACTACTTGTGATCTTCTGAAGCAAGTGTTCTTAATTCAACAGTTCAGTGCCTACGCACAATCATGTTCCCATTAGACTCGCTTGTTTTTAGACTCGGCACAGTGGTTAGAGGCGCTGCTGCGACACTCACGTGGAATCGATCCCCGCGCCCATGGCCCACGAAGCCTTCCATCCCCCAGGGTCGCAAATTAGTACCAGACTCGTTTGGGAGGATAGCACCACTGGCTCGATACATCGGTACAGCACCGCGAGTCACTGTAAAGGCCAGATATGCATTCTATTACCTCCAACGGCGCCTAATGAAGTCGAATGCATGGCGCATCTCTCAGGGATTGATCAACGCTGAGAGCTTTATCCATTTTTACTCCACGTCTCTTCTTCCGTTTACTAGCTTGTTTTCCGTCGAAGCGTTCTAGTTTTGCGAAGAACTTTCCGCTCCTAAAGTCGCAAGTCTTCCTGTATCGCGCCAAATGTTCACAGAACGAGAAAAGTAAATCAAAGTAACGGTAGGTTAAACCACTTCGGCACGATGAGCTCTGCCCACATCATGCATGCATCCTAACCTTTCGTGCTTCGATGTATGCGTGGTGCAAAAATTCCTTACGAAGGATGAGACACGCATTCCTACTTCCATCACATTACCTTTGTAATCCAAATTCTAAACGAGACAGCTCCCCTGATTCACGAAAATGGGGGGGGGGGGGGGGGTGTTTCTACTAAGTATAATAGATAAGTATGGGGGTGTGTAGCAGAGTGATCCGATGTGCCCAGCACTACATATATCGGTTCGATTCTTCGACTTGGGTTAAGCAAGCTTATCGTACTTCCCAGATCAGACAATTACCAGAGTTGGCTGGGAAAATAGAAGCACTGCCTTGACACAATAGTAGATCAGGAGGTAATCATTACATGCCACAAATATATTCTGCAACACCTTTGATGTTACGAATAGAAGCTAGTGCATGGCGTTCCCTTAAGTGATTGATCAACGCAGAATGCTTCACGCTTTGTTATAGAGAAATGTCTTTTACACATAAGTGATTAGCTCCATGCTCTGTTTCATTTAAAAACTTATATAGTATACACCGACAATTGATAGTGATGAAAAGGAAAATACAATGCATACCGACAAATTGTGCTGTATTTCTCGAGGTAAGTGGACTTCTTGACCGTTTTTGCTACTGTATCATAGAGTGATTTCAAGCATTCCCGTTGACACATAGGCAACTCCAAAGCGAGTTCTTCGCCAGTCTGCCACGTCCTTCTGAACAGAAAAAGGATAGACAAACTTAGGTGAGAACTATTCTATGGGGATGTAAAGTGAAAATGGACCTGAACGGATGTGGCTCGTTTTCATCTACAACTGGATCATTGTCTAATGGTGAAGAAAGAGAAGCTTTGAGATCTTTCATCACGTCTGGAAGAGTGATTCAACAACCCGCTGCGAAGAATACTGTGAAACTAAGATAACCCTACTTGTCACTGACTCATTCAAACCGATACCCTTCTTCAAATCGCCAAGATGCTGAGCTAGTGAATTCGGTAGTTGAAGAAAGCTTCCGAACTCTGGCAACGTTTCATTACTCACGGAAAACTGAATTTAGCTGAAGTGAGTAATTTCATAGCGCAACGTACACTTAAGCAAGAATTCAACAGTTTTCATTCTTTCTCATCCATCATACTAAATAATCTGTTCTGAAGAGTAGTATTCACAGAAATTTTCCAAGAACGATTATAAGGAAGCTAAAAAATCCTTTGGAGTTGATCAATCTCTAAAGGATGCGCTATGCATTCGACTTCACTACGCATCGTTTGGAGGTAATTGAATACAAATCTGGCCTTCATAACGACTCACGGTGGCCTACCGATGTATCGAGCCAGTGCTGCTAATTTTCCAGACGAGTCTCGTACCAATTTGCCGACCCCAGAGAAATGGAAGGCTTAGTGGGCCATGGGCGTGAGGATCAATTTCACCTCACCTTTGTTGCAGGGCGCCTTCGCCGACGATTATAGTAGTGTGTGAAAAACTTGACAATCATTCACAACCATACATATCACCAAGGTCGAAACTCAACCGATCTGAAGCACTTTGTCTCCCTCGAGATTTTCGTACGCGTGTGTCGCAATGGTTACACCTTGTTGTGTGCCTGTAGTCTACTACCTGCTTTACCTGCTTCAGCTCCATATTTCCAATATCAGATTTTTTCAATCGTTCTCATGGATATTTAATGTTTTGCGTTACTGGAAGGGTTACACAAGGCGGAAGGCACGTAAGGGAGCGGTTAGAGGGGTCGTCCCCTTCACATATGGTCGCTGGTTCATTCCCATGCCTTGACCAAACCACGTCTACCATCTCTCTGGCTACACAAATTGGTTAAAAAAATTTTCAGGGAGGTTACGAACACTGACTTGATAACCACAACGTTGCTGAGATATTTGCAAAACTCTGGACCGCAGGTGTCTATGGTGGGGAACGAACGCGCTGTCCAGAGTTTTGCAAATATCTCAGCAACGTTGTGGTTGTATTTCGCTTAGTAACCTGCCATGAAAATTATAGAAGGCAGAAAACAAAACGTTAAACATACTGACTTGATATTTCGGTAAGGCCACGTACGTCATTTTATAGGTCAAACATGTTTCGCGCATTCGCGCACTTCTGCGGTGTATAATGAAGTTTTTGAAAGGATTGGTAAATTCGATTGCTTCTTCACTTATCATCTAGGAAACTGCGCTAACGGGTTTCAAATAGTTCAGAGTGTGGTAGCGACTATTGTGAACTGCGCATGAAAGCGAATCGGTAAAACTTTTCTATCAAAATGTGTTATGCGGAAGGATGTAGTCTTGTTTTTTGTAAACTGTTATCTTTTGATTGCTGCCCTAGAACCATTGAGTATGCATCTTCTTATCTTGCCCTATTCATTTATCCACTAGGCCCAACAATACTTCACAATTGATACTTAAATGACCGGTAGTTACTGATTGTGCGGACCCCGGCAAATTTTCCACTTTTTCGGAGCTTTGCTGGTTTAGCTACTGTAGTTCCCTGGAATCCCGAGGTCAGCCTGGCCAAAGTCTGCTCCAGGTTTTCACCACCACAGGCACCCGCAGGTCTTGTGGATCAGAGGGAGATTTGCCACCGTGCGACTTTTATACCTGAACGGTGGTGGTTCCTAGTATTGCTTTACCCTTAGCTGGTCCTCCTGATGGAAACGTCAGACTCTTTCCCAGTTTCGGAGATCTTGCCCGTGGGATGAATCCCTCCACTATAAATCGCAGCTCAACACCCACGACTACCTCCCAGCCATGATGACACGGTAAACCATTGGGAAGAGGCCCAAAAATACTCATGAAATTCCCAACAGTTCTCTTACTAAATTTGTTGCCTGGTATTAGTCATCTACAAAGTTTTCGGATATGCGGATGGGTTTTACTGTTAATACAACAGTTTGCCTCTTTCGTGAATACAACTAAACAATGGTCAAGATGATTCCGTCTGGATTCCTGGGATAAGGCTACTACAGAACCCAGGTGTTCCCCAGAGACAGTCACGAAACTACGTGGAATGGATGGAGCTTTTTTAAAACAAACCTACCAATTCAATTCAAAACAAATCTACCTAACCCAGAGATCAATTTGCTGACCCCACAGAGACAAAGGGTTCATTTTTCTAGGCAGGATTAAATCAGAGACAATGCGTGTATCTAACAACTACTTTCCCATCTTTGTAAGTGTAAAATTTTGTGTATGCAGTGTGATACCAGCGACGATGCGGTGACTGCAATGCATACCATAAGACGCACTTCCTGAACGTGGCGATTAACACCTTTTTCATCATGAAAAATCCTGTAAAACTACTGCAAATTCTTGGGGCAAACCAGCCGTTACCTGTTCTTTGGGCTGCGGACGTAGTGTGGCGAATGTTAGACCAGAGATTTCGACGAGAAGAAGAACATTCAGCAACATCTATAAACGCAAAGGTGTAAGAATTACATTTATTAGCAAATCATCAGTCTCATCATTAGACGTCTAACATATTACAAAGCCGAAAAAAAATCAAAATGCATTATGTTTTTTCGAAAAGGAGAATGATGCATGTGAAGGGGAACACAATAGTCCCATTAATGTTTCTTAATAATTCATGGTTAATTTTTTTTGTTTTTGGTGTCGAAGCATGATATATGGAATGATGAGGGCGATCCTCACGGTGATGCTAAAAGAAATAAACTTGAGCCGGTTTTCCTACTTGTACAGGGGTCAAACCATTTCGGGAGAGCACTTACTTCAAGACGGGGCTACGTTACTTTGGTCGATACTCCAATTATTGACTTCATAGGTTTTTCCTAATAGACATATAAACGATCGAAAATGTAACCCAAAATCAGGACATAAGCTTCTGATTGATAACGATTCGCAAAAATTGTGATCTTGAAAAGAGCTGTGGGATATTCAATAGTGCATTTTCACTCCCTGCTTGGAACCGCTAATCTCAGCATCATTGAAAGCTATACTTCGCAACATACCCTGCCATTAAAAACACTAGGCAGTAAATAAAAGGTTAACATTGTGATTTTGACTATAGCCTCAGCTTAACTGGGTTCATTGCCGATTTGGGCTCCCCAGATCAATCCAGCTGACGAATGATTGCTGATGGCAGTGATTGATAGAACTAGCTGAAAGACAGGCGAAACGAAGGACCGGCATGGTGTGGTGGTGAACGCGTTAGCCGCCGGAGAGGGTAATACCGCGTTCGTTCCCACTGCAGACAAATGCGGTCCGGAGATTTTGCAAATATCTCAGCACAGTTGTGGCTGGTTTACACATAATACCCCGCCGTGAAAAATTGTAATAGGTAGTAAATAAAAAGTTAACAATTAGTTAATTGTTATATTATGTGGCCCTTTAGTTAAACGGTCATAAATGAAAAAAATTCACGTACTTGCAAGTGGATCTAAAAAAGAAGTGGTCCCGGTAGGTTAGTGTCTAAACTAAGGATTTCTGCTCATCAAACACCTGCTTAATTTCTAATATGAAATGACCAGTAAACAACGGGCAACGAGAGAATCGTGAGCCAATAATTTCCTTTAAACTGTTGTATTAATAGATTCTAAACACAACGTTAAACTAGGTATGAAGTTTGAAACAAGCAGTGGAAAGGTTACGGTAGCTGTAGATAAAGTCGATGGCGCAGAACTCAGAAGACTGGGAACCCTAGCGCGTTCCTTGTTCAACTGCCGTTTTCCCGCCTGAGATGACCTTCGTTCTGCTAGTTGATCTCGGACATTCGCTGATCACTCAATGGACCAACTCCTTTCTCTTTGAAGAATTTCGCATACTCCGCCTATAAATCTATCACTGCAATGGTCTTCGAAGGCTCTTGAAAGAAGTCATGACATTCAGCTCTTCCAGTACTCTTTTTGCCAAGGGGCATACTTTTGACCTGATTTTTCTTTTAAAACACCAACATAATCAGTGATCTTACTTGATTTGTTATTAACGAAGAAACCCAATGCACTGATATGCGCTGTGAACTCATTGCAACAACGAAAGTGATAAGGAGCAGTGTAGAGCTGAATATTTCATGGGATATTTAAAAGACGAACAAGAGCTTGTTAGAGGAAAAAAATGAGCAGTTCATGAAAAGAAAATCGCATTTGGAGAAAAAATTTCGAAAGAAATAAGGTCGAACATAAGATTTCTTGTTCTCTGTTAGAAGTGGATGGATGATTTTTGACACAGATCACTGGAAAAATCAAAGGCGATCGGTCCTTGTGCTATAAAAGGCCACGATTCCACGACAGACGTCAATTCTCGGTTTCCTCTCATCGGTTCTGCGTATCTTCAACTCAGCTCATCTCCAACGGTCACCGCTCCTCCTCTCGTTCATCTTTCTGATTATCTTTCCATGTGGATTTCCAATGTTTCCGGCAGATTCTTCTTTTTAATCCAATGTCACGTCACTTTCATTCTTTCAGATTAAAACGATGTATCGTTTATCACTGGCTACGTTTTTTGCATTTGTAACAATAATAGCAGGACACTGTAAGTGTATCTCCAAGAGTATTTTCTATAATTTCTATTTTTAATGGCATGGATCTTCAATGCAAAAATTTCAGATTACGATTATGATTATTACACATCAAGGCTACTGAACGCTACCAATCAGGAACCCGTGAGTTCCAACGATACACTGGTTTCACCGCTCGGTTCTGGTTCACAACATGCGAATACAACCCATGACCAAGAAGGCAGTGGATACATGCCCCTAAGAGGTGAACAGTATGGAGACTACCCCTATTACGAAGTCCCACAGTACGGAGGATACTACTATGACCAAGCGGCAAGTGGGCAGATGTCCCAGCAGAAAGCCCAACAGCAAGGAGAGCCCGGCTATTACCAACCGCCATACTACGGAGGATACAACTATTATCCGTCACAGTATGGAGACTACTACTATGAACAACTGAAAAATGGACAGATGTCTCCTCGCGATTATTATTACTATCAGCAGGCAGGTAAGCGGGTGTCTCCAAATGCAGTGCCACAGCAACCGATGAATGGACAGTCGTCTCCACAAGCAGTTCCACTGCACGTCAAGGCTCCAGCATCTTCCGGTACTCCTGCTTCTACGGTGAGGTTTTCTTAAATAGATCTAGGGCTCGAGTGAGCAGTGAGTCTTGAGACTCACCAGTGATAAATCATACTAATCAGATTGTGCAACATTTTAGGGGTACCACAATGTAGCCCAGGCTAATGTTGCGAATCCGTGGGCATCCGCACAGTGGGTTTTTTCTGTCTTTTGAATCGAATGCATCACAGTCGTCAGTGAGAACGGATATTCCTCCTCATCGTCGTTTACATATCAACGAAGAAGATAAGAAATTATTCATTGATTTTAGGTACGTGCTCAATCAACAGGCTGCGAGTGACTATTGGGCTACTGCCGACTACCCAACTGGCACTTTCCCCACTCTCACCGCACCTGTTCCAACCACAACCGAGCCGCAAAGCAGTTAAAGGTATTCCTCTTCATCGTCGTTTTCACTCACACCGGTGACTTGCTGACAAAAGAAGCATCAATTTCAGTCTCTGACGTTACCACCTTCTACATTTTACATTGACTGAACCTACCATACTTTTTTATTAGCTACCGTACTTGTTTAGTGTGACTGAGTTTGATCTCGCCGGAACAAATAGTGCATGATCTATATTTTATTAGTCCGTAGAAATAAACAATATTTTAAAACCGTCGTGGATCAGAGAGAGATTTACCATCATACGACTTTGATACCAGGACGGTGGTGGATCCTGGTATTGGTTTACTCTTAGCTAGGCTTCCTGATGGAAACGCCGGGCTCCTTCTCAGCTTGGGAGACTGTGCCAGGGGATCAATCCCCCGCTGTACATCGCAGCCTGACACCCAGGAACACCTTCTAGCGATGATGAGGCGGTAAACCGTTGAGAGGAAATCATAGAGCAAACAAGGAAATGGGAGGTTTTGGAAGTAGGGATACGTAACAAGAAGATGGGAAGCGGGGATTTTGGAGTTTAGCTTCACTGTACATACTCGACTCGACTCGAACTGGACTCGAATCTGCAACAAACAATGGCCGAAATTTTAACCTTCTCATAACAGTTATCTCGGAGGTATTTATACCAGTGGGCTAGCTCTTTGAGTGTTTCTTAACAGACGAGCGCCTAAGCATTTAAAGCTTTATGTGGCCACCTATGTGGAAGTTTAGGCGTTTAAAACAGGTTATAGCTAGATTTCGTATGCCAATTCCTTCAACATTTACAGTGTTGGATACCACAGGAGTTCATGACTTTTTAGTGAACAGTTCTTCTTTGTACAGTAACTGAATAAAGCGTGAAAGTGTTCATTGTTAAGTGTTGTTCAGTATCTCCAGTACTCCGTTGTCTGGTCTTTGACACCCCACTGCTCTTAAAGCTTCTTATTAAATACTTAATCTCTCGAATACTTCCACGTTTGTTCGCTTAATTCAACGTACTTAAATGGTCGTCGTCATTGATAGATGGTTGTTGTGGGTCACCTTCAACGACTTAAACTTCGCCATAAGGCTTTTTAGAATAACAAAAAAAGTTTGAATTTTGGAAGCAAGATGTTGTGTCACACGATCACTGACGATTTCTTGACCAGATGTGGGATATTTTGAGCCTTTCTGTTTCTGTACTCCGTGCGCTCTGGTTAAAATCGGTGTCTTCCGATTTTATTCCATCAGTGTAGTTGAGCAGAGCAAAAACACCAACGTAGAACTTAAGTGGGAAATATTCGCCGCGAAACGGGTATGCGTGAAATAGTGAGGAAATAGTAAGCATAAGAACAAGTATTTTGAAGCGTATTTAATATACACCTGTTGGTCTCAATGTGCATAAAGTCCAGTATTATAATTTTCCATTCAATAAAACTAGTATTTTTTCACTCAATAGAACCTGCACCAAACCAGCCAATATTCACCATGACCTCTTTTGGTGCAATTTCAGGTTCACGGCCCAACTGTTTAATAACACAATTGTACAGAACAAAGCTACAAAAAATGAGCCTTCCAATGTTATATGATGATAATAGAGCATTCGAGTGACAACTATCGCTAAGATATACATGAAAAGTGGCATCGCAGATACGACATTAGTCACCGATTAAAGCAATATGTTACTATGTTATAAAGCAATATGTTATAAAGTCAAGCGTTCCTCTACGACCCGGAAACTAGAGTTTTGCTGAAAATAAGCCACCAAAATAAGCCATTTGTCAACTACGAGACAAACCGTCCTGCACAGGTCAATCTCTGCAGAATGTGTTGGTAGAGTTCATCTAGCATCGTTGGGGTGATCGACTGCATACTTGGCCTATACAGTGATCTTCCGACGACTGCTGATGGATCAGGACAGTGTTTTTATTCTCCCAGACAAGAGCGGTACGCAAATGTTGCCCGTGAAAGGATAGGGTTTGGTCTGAGCATAGCGTTAAGTCGAAGCCAGGAGTACGTGAGTACTGCAGGGTACCTGTGGTCGGGATCAAACTACAGACCTTGTTTGTATTGCAACGCAAGTCCATCTACTTACACAACAGTTTTAACGACGTGTCCATCTTGAACTCATCCCATTTTATGCTCGATTTTGATGTTCTACGACTTCCTTCTATTGAAAGGGTAACTTTTGAATATTTTACTAGTGGTATCGTATTCTAACGTGTTCAATAAAAGAGACGTTGGCAAATTGGTACCAGACTTATCTGGCAGGATAGCAGCACTAGTTCGATACATCGGTAGGCTACCGCGAGTTATTGTAAAGGCCAGATATGCATTCAATCACCTCCATATGTTGTTTAATGAGGTAGAATGCATGGCGCAACCCCCAGGGATTTCATCAATGTCGAGAGCTCGCACGAGGTTGATAAATATATTTATTTTCGGCTAACGTTTCGACGTCTTCGTCTTCCTCAGAGCCGGTGATCCGAGTCGATGGTCCATGATTGTTGTTCACCTCGACGTTGCGTCTTCGCCTTCCTGTCGAGCCAGATCTTCCTCAGCGAACCATCTTCTCGAATGAGGCATCCTCACTCAGTGATGCCCAGCCAGATCTTCTTCAGCGAGCCATCTTCTCGAATGAGGCATCCTCACTCAGTGAGTGTTCAGGCAGCGTCAAGGGCAATTATACTAATTCGTAGCACGTTCACATCTTTCGAGCTTTTTCACATCCTTCTCATATGTAAGTGTATTTGAAAAGCAAAAAAAAGTAAACATCATTATCAACCTCGTGTAAGCTCATCAAAGAAAGAATGCATATTGATTAGTGATACCGAGGTTCAGGGACAGTCGGTTTCGAAATATTACTACGCTTTGTGCTAGCTGATAACAACACCGACTTCTGCACGATGTGCGCAATGATGTATATCCGGAAGAAAAACAAGTTGTTACCACCGGACATTGTCATTATATATCCACCATCAGCATCGTGTATAAAAGGGCATCACTGAGTGAGGATGCCTCATTCGAGAAGATGGCTCGCTGAGGAAGATCTGGCTCGACAGGAAGGCGAAGACGCAACGTCGAGGCGAACAACAAGCATGGACCATCGACTCGGATCATCGGCTCTGAGGAAGACGAAGACGTCGAAACGTTAGCCGAAAATAAATATATTTATCAACCTCGTGCGAGCTTATCAAGAAAGAATACATATTGATTAGTCACACCGAGGTTTAGGGAAGGTCGGTTTCGAAATGTCGAGAGCATTATCCTTTAGTTTTTTATCCTGGTGATCGACACTCATAGGTAACATACCGGATTCTTGCATTAGGCTGGATGTTTTCATGGATAGCTTGACTGCATGTCCCTCAGTTGATAGGAAGCTTATTTGTTGGAAGCGACTCTTACTACTTCTCATGTACTACGGGTCATATTATTGCGGATTTTCTCACTTCGTTAACGTGAAGGGTACAGTCCGCAGGGAACCTATCCGTGTGTGTTGCAGGGCGCCTCCGGCCCCACCGAATTGAACTTAATGTCGAGAATAGATCTAACTCTCAAGTTGTCATCGGAAGCTTTCAGAGCGTTATTCTTTAGCCGACCCTTGCATCCGGCCCGAAAGTGGCTGAATTTTATGGGCTCTGTAAAACTTGGTGTACGTGCATACCATGACGTCATGCGCTTACCGCTTCTTATATTTATTTACTTCTAAAAAACATTCTAGTTTTCACAGGTGTTTGGCCGCACCAGATCTGGTTTTTTTTTAATGCGCAAACACTCGTACACCCACACTACCAAGCGCACGTCCACAACAAACTGCAGTAGTGTAAATATAAATGTGATTGCTGCTAGCACCTACAGAACACGGCTGTGAAAACGTCGAAGCGAAGCGCCCGCATGGTGTGGTGGTGAACGCGTTTTCCCCCGGAAAAGATAACAGCGCGATCGTTCTCTACCACAGACACTTACGATTCGGCGTTTTGCAAATACTTCAACATCGCTGTGGCTAGAATTCACAGCATACCCTGTTATAAAAAGAATAGTCAGTAAGTAAAAAGTGACGTTATAAATTCGACTATTTTAATGTTTATTTACCGCGTATTCCTTTTTCTCATTGGTACGGTGCTATGTGAGATAGGACCACAAAGATGATGAGATATGAACAGAACTCGGAACGTCAGTTGTGTTTCGAACCTGAGCTTACCCCTTCCGGAGGCTCAGATGTTACCCACTGCACCAACTAAGGTTTTTGCTTTGTCTTCTTCTCAGCAATTCGTCTAATTTTAAAATAGAAATTCTCGAAGTAACTGAGACTAGTCTTTGCAAAACCTTTAGAAACCTTCGTCGCTCCGAACCAAGGGGACAAAAAATGTGCTAAGAATCATCAATAGTCAGGCTTTATACATAGACGATCATGGCAATAAATGTTCGCGCCATTTGTCCATTCAAACGTAATCCTCTCCGTCTATCGCACCAGTGTTTTTTTCTCTGCGCTCCGTCCGTGACAGCGCATGGTGAACTCGTACGACACACGCCCGCGGCTACCACGAATCGCTTCCGTTCTGCCTTAACGTCGTTTGTTCCTTTATCTTGATTCTTTAAACGACCATATTTTTTCTGAAAGAATATCCGCACGTTGTAACATGGCGTAACGAAACCCCTTTGTTGGGTAGGGGTCGCCAGGTCTGTGAAGTGTTTAACTTCCACTGCTTAAACCTCTAAAATACTGACCCGTGTTTGATATAGAACTGCCTAGGAATCAAGAAACGACACAGAGCTTTGTGCTAAGATTGATTTTAATCGAGTGAGCCTGTTTGGGAAAAGGGTAGCAATAGTCCTAGGGTGAACGGATAAGAGCATGGCAACATTCGGGAACAATTAACCCCAGGGAAATCAATTTCTTCCTGGTTAAAACAAATTCGGAGCATTTCTTATACAACTCGGCAGGCACAAATAGGTGGTAGATGACCTACTCCGTAGGGTTTACGTGTGCAGCCTGTGTGTTAAATGTTTGCTTCAAATCGTGTTCTGACCCTTTTTGTTTCCACGGAAGCATCCATTTGCGGTGGCATGGAGATCCCTGTGGCTACTCAATGACCATCTTCTCCGATTATTTTCTTGCAGAGGCAAGCTGTGCAAGTGTACGCGTCTTTTTTATAACGTTAATGTTTTTGGACCCGTGCTTTACTGGGAGCGCAGTTTCTTGGCAATGATTTTGTTCGGGATACGAGTAGGGAAATAAATAGCTACATATGGTGTGAAATTCCTTAGGCTTATTGAAAGGCCCCTTCCGACGGTTTGGCGCCTCATCGTGGCTGGGAGGTGTTCCTGGGTGTCGGGCTGTGATGTACGGCGGGAGGATTCATTTCTCCGGTAGGGTCTCCCAAACTGAGAAGGAGTCCTTCGTTTCCATCGTGAAACCCAGCTAAGAGTTAACCAATACCAGGATTCAACACCCATCTGGTATCAAACTAGTGGCATGGTGGCAAATCTCCCTTTAATTCACAACAGCGGTGACTGCCAG
This sequence comes from Angiostrongylus costaricensis, assembly GCA_900624975.1. Taxonomy (NCBI): domain Eukaryota; kingdom Metazoa; phylum Nematoda; class Chromadorea; order Rhabditida; family Metastrongylidae; genus Angiostrongylus; species Angiostrongylus costaricensis. Next base: position 55,485 of record UYYA01000062.1, read on the forward strand.
TGGTGGTGACGGCCTGGGGCAGCGTTTGGCCTGGTAGGCGTCGGAACTCTAGAAATCCACAATGGCTAAACCAGCTTAAGTCCGAGAAAATGGGAATCATGCTGGGGCCCGCACGACCAGTGAGGACGGGCCGTCCATCTATCCAAGTGTAGAAGTATTGAAGGGCCTATGGGTTGTTATATTGTACCGTTTTGATCTTATCGCTTGTACTGCTTTTACTAGTAGATATTCGAGCAAGATAAGTAGAATGTCATTATGTCTTCATCATTTGGTACATCTTTTAATCGCTTTGTCCTCCAGCTTACGCCTACCTCCATAACGATGGTTAAGTATTGCTTTAGCTAGTTCCATGCATATGTGCAATGTTTTCACATTTGGAATAACCTTTGCTCTTTTTCTATGGATACGAACCTCGTGTGTTGTTGGTTAGCCTTAGAAAGAAGAACTGTTCCCCCTGCTTTGTGTGAAATTCTATTCAATCTACACAAGCTTTGTTGTGAGCTTTGTCGTGGTGATTGTTCAGCGAGCATTCCGTTGAAAGAAATTTCCATGTCGGGCAGTTTTCTGTTGTCCTGACAAGTCAAGCTTCGGGCTTGTTCTGTGGAAGATCCTTTTCCTATATGCTCTTATCTATTTGTATAACCTCTAACTATCCGTTTTGATGATGCATCTATGCGATATTATGGAGATTTAACTGGTTTAAAAGTAATAGTAAACCACTACTATCAGTTGGATACTTGGATGGCCCGTCTTCACTGGTTTTGCAGATCCCAGCATAATCTCCACTTTTCGGAGTTTTGCTCGTTTATCCATCGTGATTCCCTGCAGTCCCGAGGTCAGCCTTGCCAAAGTCTGCCGCAGGTCGTTAACATTACAAGCACAAGCTGTCGCCTCCCTTGTGGATCAGTGGGAGAGTTGCAGCCATGCGACTAGTTTGATACCTGGATGGTGATGGATATTGCTATTGGTTTACTGTAGCGGGGTTCTGGATGCTGGAGTTCTCACCTTGGGAGATGCTGATGGTGGATGAAGCCCTCGCTGTATTTCGCCGTCCGACACCCAGGAACACCTTTCAGCCACGATAAGCCGGTAAACCATTGGGAGGAACCACTGCTGTTTGGAAAGAGAATTTCTTTTCAGTGAAAGTATTTTTTCAGTAGGCTGAGTTCGAATCTCTTACGAGACATGCTCTCTTAAGTGTAGAAGTTGTGATTGCTTATCTTATTCACATCTAGCATGTTCTAAACATTCACCGTATTCAGAGCCTTCGTTCAAAGTTTTCCAAGATTTTATAGAATGCCATGTAATCCGGAGAAGGTCGGCAACTCGGACAATGAGGTTCAGTTGCAGCCGGTGAGTTATGGTTTTTTTTGTTGTAATTAGTCATATGGTTCCAAAGCATGATTCCGCAGAGTTGTTTTCCATTAGAATGCACTGTTCATTTAGGACTCTACAACGGAATTACAGTGTGGCAGCCACCATACAAAAACGATCACAGGAGCACCAGTTCCAAAAAGTTCTCTTTTCTCAGAATTTATTTCCATTTTCCACTGAACATTATGACCTTATTAACTTAAGCCTACATTCGCATGCCGAAGAGGGGCTTCCCACCAAATCCCATGCCTGAGAACCATGTCCGGGTACGTTTTCTACTGAGCATTCGTCTTGTTGAACCTTTATTTTGTGAAAGCAAGTTGGTGCGTAAACAACACCACGTTTTTATAGCTGGACCAGATCACAGATGAACTGTATGATAAGTTTTGCAAAGAGGTCTTGGACGAAGCACCACAGAAGTGTACTCCCAGAGAGCGGAAACTACTTGACAACATGTGCTCTTCAGGAAACTTTGGGGTTAGTTGCTGAATCCCTATAGGTTTTCTCGCAGCTCACAAGTTTATGTCAGGCAGCCGTGGATTTTTACGATGAAATCATGGGCGAGCTTCCGGTTGTGATGGTACATATGCGCACATCGAAAGTGTTTTTGTCTCCTTCATTAAGGTGGTATATTTTATTGTAGAACTATGAACTTTTGGTGGAAGTTATTTGAAGTAGCGCGATTCTAGGCAAAAGTGTATTGAAAAAGTGATCGCTTTCAAGAAATCCGATCCTAACCCAATTTGTGCTGCTCTTCGTCATATTCAACAACTTTTCGTAGGGTTTCCTCCTGAGATTCGGGTTTGTTTTCACGTATATCACGCATTTTTCTGAGTTTTCCGCAAAAGAAGTTGCAAAAATAGTTTCTCATATATTCGTCCATAAGGACGTTATGGAACGTAATAGTGCAAAATACGTATTTGGATAACTGTATGGCTCGTCCTCACTGGTTGTGCAGACTCCAGCGTAATCTCCATTTTTCGGAGTTTTGCTGCTTTAACCATTGTGTTATCTCTGGAGTGTCTCTGGAGTGCCGAGGTCAGCCTGGCCAAACTCTGCCACGGTCGTCACCATCACAGATAGTCGTAGCCCTCGTAGGTCAGAGAGAGATGTGCCACCATGCAACTAGTTTCAGACCAGAAGGGTGGTGGATTCTGGTATTGGTTCACTCTTAGCTAGGTTTCCTGCTGGAAACGCCGGCCTCCTCAGCTTGGGAGATCCTGCGGGGTTGGGGGAGATGTGGTGATGAGTCCGCCGCTTTGCACCGCAGCCCGACACCCAGGAACACCTCCGAGCCATGGTGAGACGGTAAACCGTTGGGAGAATAGTGCAAAGTTCGACCGATATCTAAAGTTTTCGTCTTCTACTTTCCTATATATAAACTCAGAGTTGAAAATGAGAATATTTTACGTTCCACTGAACCTTTGAAAAAATTACAGCTGCGTCACATGTTAGTAGCTGAACTAGAGAAACAAGAACCTGGCATGTTATCCGAAGATGATAAACGACTAATGACCCTTCCTCCTTCTGCAAGGTTCAGTGTTCGAACGGTCTGATATCCTTTCTTTCCTATTTTTTCATTACGTCGTAGAAATATCATTATTTAAGAAGATAGTCACATAATTCACTCATACATTTTAAGGGCTCAGTGCTTCGTCGTTACACTGTGAAAAATGGCAGACAACAGGCATCTAAGGAAGTTACCCCAAAAAGGACTTCTGCAAGGTTACTATTTTCACTTTTCCTCGTTGCCATTTATTGGTTATTATCTTCTGGTGTAGAGCACTGAAATAATTAAGGTCTTCTTCCCTGGTGAGGTTACATTTGCAGGATTTCTAAGTCCAGAGAGGTGACAGCAGTCGATTCGAAAAGCGGTATCATTAATATAAATGCGACGGCAAGTTCACCACTACTTGCGACGAAAGCTGTGTCTAAATCAAAACGTAAATGGGAACGAGTTTACCTCACTACACGTGTTATTTGTTTATTTTTTTTCTTGTGATTTTAGCTATGAATGTGAATTTGTTGGTCCCACTCGATGATCACATTTATGACAAAATTGCGGAAGTTCTGGCTGAGAGATGTTCTTTGGAAAGTGTGAGTTTTATCTTATGAATGTAGGATTTAGTGGGCGCTGAAGGTGTGCGCATTTGTTTTAACTTTCTCTCTTTCCCTTTTGAATATAGTGATAGCGAAATGTTTCAGATCCAGGACGACTCATTACGATTAGCAATTGAAGCCATAAGAGCCAGTGAAGAGATTATGGTGGAGGATTGGTTGGAAGAGCAGTTTTTTTGCCCACCAGGTCTGAGATTGCGGGTAAACGACGAGTTTGGAAGAATACTCTTGCGAAAAAGTGAGGTTGCAGCGGTACGTTACGATGGTGTGAAAACTGTCATTTTAAACCGACTTTCATTTGACCTTGGTATAAATAATCAATGTACATAGTTTTATTGACAAACTAACACAAGGTTGTTACCAATATTTATTCAGCTAATGTTTCGACGTCTTGTCTTCCTCAGAGCTGTTGATCCGAGTCCATGTCCACAAGAGATGTGTGAGGAAGACGAAGATGTCGAAACGTTAACCGAGTAAGTATTGGTAACAACCTCGTGTTAGCTTATCAATAAAGCTAGGTGTGGGTACTGTGCTATTTCTGTTTATCCGCTTTCTTTTACATTTTTATCTAGGTTTGGCGTATGTGCTATGCAACACTGCATGAACGTTCGCAAAGTGAAATTTTGAGCGCGATTGAGGATCAGTACGTAGGAATAGCAACAAAAGCCAATGTAAGCGTCTAGTAAGGGTGATGTTGCTTAAAGTCGTAGAGCCGACTTTAAAAAGATTACTTATGTATTTCTATATATATTCGGCAGTATATCGTTGTTTTTATATGCTGTTTAGATAAGAGAGGTCTCCAAATATGATTTACTGAAAGGCGCTCGCGTTGTTTTCCCTGCTCCACCGCGATGTATAGGAAGAAAGCCGATGCAATATGTTCAGGTGTTACCACTTGTTTCTTAGAGGGTTTTCTGTGGAATTTCCGTAACGTTGTGTTTATTGTGGTGTGATGGTGAACGCGTTAGCCTCTGAAAAAAGTAATAGCGTGTTCATTGCCCATCGCAAACACCAGCGGTCCGAGTTTTTGTAGATATTTTGGCATCGTTATCGTTTTATTTAACATTGTATTTCATTCATCTGCACTTGCGTTATGGTGATGTCTTCTTCCATTCTATTTCCGCTACTGCAGATCGACATACTTGTTATGGAGGAAACTACGTATGGCGAGCGTTTATACAGTCAAGCATTGTTTCTCACCGATTTGTATTCCGGTTACTCTTTTGCACGTGCTCTCACAGAAAGCCCTGATTTGGCCATTATTGTTCGCCACGTAATGGATATCTTTGGATCTTTTGGACCACCAGGTTAGCAAAGGTTTCACATAAGCACAAATCATATTGGATTCTTCAATGTTCTTTTTTTTTGTTTGGCTAATTATCGTATTCTAGAGGCTTACAGAACATTCACACTGGAATATTCTTCAGTGATAGCAGATGTCATGTTAGATATTGAGCGAATGTTCAAGATTGCCATCAAGAATATGGGGGTGGGAGTAAGTGGCTTTGGATCATTTTCATCTTGTTTGGAAACAATGGAGCAATTTTGTAGGCTTACCTTTTATTTTTGCGTTTTTAATATTGTCAGGTTACTCGAAAATCTTCGCAGATTTCTAACATTTTGAGTTTTTGTATTTCACTATGTTCAATTTTTTTACGGGAACCGGAACAACCAGATTCTAAGCATTTTCGCCAACAGGTTGCAACGTTATTTTACCTGCTTTTTTAACGTTATAAGCTCCAGGACCCGAATGTTCTGAAGGGATTTTCAGCACTTCACTTTCTGTTAGAGATTTTTTCAGCAACTTAGTGGATTCTTGTGAATACTTTAGTGACTCCACTGGATGGTACAAAGCTTTCCCAACTCTTCCACTTCTTGCACTTCATGTTACTTGAAATACGATCCATTCAATGGTGCTGAGATATTTGCAAAATTACGGACCGCAGGTGTCTGTGGTGATGAACGGACGCGCTATTGTCCTTTTCGGGAAGTAACGCGTTCACCACCACACCATGCGGGTCCTTCGTTTTGCCTGTCTCTCAGTTAGTTCTACCGATCTCTGCCATCAGCAATCATCTGTCAGCGGGATTAATCTGGGGAGCCTAAATCAACAACTACCCATTGTATTTTTAATTATCTTTTAATTACTTTGTTCACTTGGAATTTTTTTTCAATGAAGAGGATAATCCATGACCATCAACAGTCTGTAACCGTGGCCTCAACTTAACTAGGTTCAATGCTAATTCGGGCTCCCCAGATCAATCCAGTTGACAGATGATTGCTGATGGCAGAGATCGGTAGAACTAACTGAGAGATAGGCAAAACGAAGGACCCGCATGGTGTGATGGTGAACGCGTTACTTCCCGAAAAGGACAATAGCGCGTCCGTTCCCCACCGCAGACACCTGCGGTCCGGAGTTTTGCAAATATCTCAGCGCCATCGAAGTTATATTTCGTAATATACTCTGCCATTAAAAAGAGTAGGCAGCAAATAAAACAGTTGAGGTTGTGATAAGACCCATTGTTTTTTGAAGTAAGGTTGATCTCCTTTAACTGACCAGTAGCTGTTTCATATGTTGAAGTGTTTAGCGTCTTTTGACGGTTCCTGACATTGATTATCTCCTACAGCAGTTTCATAAAGTTTTAAAGGGTTATAAAGGATAAATACATTTGTTTAAGCATGTGTCCTAAGTTTTTTTGATTCAAAATTGGGCTTAGGACGATTTTTGGCACTGAAGATTTTGTCACGTGGCTACTGCAAGAGAAGTGCAAATTGTCTTGTAGAATCCAGTTTACATCGCAGGCCTTATTACGATATCTTTGCTTTTTGTTCATTTCAGGTGACACTATCGGTCGATTTCTTGTTCATTTCATATTAAGTTTTCTATTATTATGAACAGTTCGTGAAGCATTATTAGTAATTGATTCCTAGGTTAAGTGAACGTCTAATATTTCGAATTATTCTGGTACTCCCAAGTTCGCCTTTCTATTAACATCGGCATTGATTAAGTAAATCTTTCTACTTCTGTTCAGCAAACACGAGGCATAACGGGAAGATTTTGAAGTAGGGGTTACGATCCTCGCGCAGGAATCGAGAACACAAGCGCGCAAAACTGTAGAAGCATTCTGGATTAATTCCAAGAGTCCGAAAATGAACCGCATGGAGGAATGCCTCATTATCACGCGTGATATTGGGCAGTATATAAGCCTGTTAATTTTTATTTTGATGAGATGGGCACAATACGATTCCGTGTGAACTCTATGCAGTTGGTGTCCACGTGACATATTTAGTGAAAGACTCATAGAAAGCGGTGAGTGTGCAAAGACTCTGTGTTCAATGTGGTTGGAATTTTGGTTCGGCGTTTTCTCTGCTTGGTTATGGAGGTGTTTGGCCGTGTAGATTGCAGTCAACTTGACTTTCCAGGCTCTGAGGAACGCGAAATCCGACGAAACGTCAATTTGTACGTAAGTAAAGAAATAAAATAACACCTCGTGTTTACTGAACAGAAGTAGAAAGAGTTATTCTGTTACTGTTTTACCTAGGTCTAGCCCTTCTGTAACCTCTGTAGTTTTAAAATACGAATCTGCAGAATTTGAAATTTTCGAATATTCGTGGTAGATGGCATCTTCTCTTTTTGAAGTCTCATTTTGTCCAGTGTTCTCATCTTCGTCACAAAAAAGCTAAAATACGAGTTAACAGTTGAGCGTTAAGCTGTCTACCGTTGCTTAGTCTCTGAAGGATGCGCCACGCATTCGACTTCATCATGCATTTAGATGTGGTTGAATACATATGTGCCTTGGGCAATGGATTTTAGTGGGCCTATCCATGAATCAGTCAGTGTTGCTGTCTTTTCAGACAAAGTTGGCAACAATTTTCCGTCACCGTAGGAATGGAACACTGCTTGTGACCCTGATGCGGGATTGAACCAGTGATCTCTCTTTGTTGAAAAGCACCTTTAACCACTGTGTTACACCCGCCTTGAGTAATAATCTCTGTGAATAATGAGTTAAAAAGGATAAAGCTCTTGGCGTTGATCAGTCTCTGAGGGATGCACCGTGCATTTGACTTCATTTATCATCGGTAGAGGCGATTTGGTGCATATCTGGCCTACACAATGGCTCACGATGGCCTACCGATGTATCGAGCCAGTACTGCTCTCCTCCAAGACTAGTCTGGTACCAATTTGCCGACCCCAGAGGTATGGAAGACTTGGTGGGTTAGGGGCGCAGGAATCGATCCTGTGTGCAGAGCGCCTTCTATCACTGCGCCACACGCGCCTTAATAATGAGCTAGTGGACGAATTAGCTTGTTTTCTTATTTCCCACTTTCCACATATTTTGCGCTTTATCTTTGTTTGACATATCATTCGTTTATCGTTTAGTCTTTAATCTTTAAAACTTCTTCTCTTACCGTTTTTTATTTCAGGAATACGAGCATTTCATTTTGACATCTAGGTATGGTGTTAATATTTTTGTCACTCCAGGGTAACCTCACGCGTGATCTTGTACGTACCCTGTATCGTCGCGCGGAATCAGAACTACTTTCTACAAACCGTTGGGTTGAAGCTTTACCATTTGCTGTGGTTGAACAAAATCAGCGTCCGTCAAAGTTTTTTGATCCAACACGTACACCTTTCGAGGTTGTTTATATCTTTTATTATGTTTCTTGTACAGATTAAATAGTTTTTTTGCCCTTATGTAATCATTTGATTGTGAGATCTCAAACTCTTTCTTGATTTAGATAATGTTCGGACGCCATGCATGGAGGGACGAGTTATGTCCGCCTTGGGTTAGTCCGAGTAGTACAGGTAATTTATGTCCTACTGGAAGAAAAAACTGAGGATCCGAAAAAGTTGCGAGAAATGGGGCCAAATCAAAGGTTTTTTTTGTAAAATTAGTAGACATCGGGGAAACGAGTGCTATTTAGATCCTTACAAAGCTTTTTAAGTAGTTTAAAGTCTTTTTTCACGTTCCACGCTTTTTGTTTTTCTCTTCAGATGACATGGAAATGGAGCCACCTCGCTTTCGTTCTATTAAAACAGGAAAAGAGAGATATTTGGTTAGTGTCTTATGGTTGTCTTGTAATTATTAGTTAAAGTAGCCTTCATAAATTTGGTATTTAACAAATTCGGGGCAACGCGTACTGATTTCACAGCTAATAGGCTTCAAAATAGTCTGGAGCTCGTGCCCAGAATTTCTTGTCTACTTTTTCTCCTTAGGTGGTAGTATAGACGGCGGAGCGATTTGCGAAGAAGCTTTGGTTGTGCAAGACGCGGTAACGACCACGAAAATATCGTTAATATTTATGGTTCCTGCGAAAATTTTAACAGTTCGATCTTCCTTTTCCCATGTTTGATTTTTGAATGGTAAAATTGTATAAGTTGTTAGCTTCTATCACTGGTATTGTTATGCTATATTCATTATTGTATACCATTTATTATTAGGTTGATAGAATATAATTAATTCATGTATAAGGGTAATTGGAGTAATTGGAATGCGTGTGACGCAGTGGTCGTGGGCGCCCTGCAACACACGTGGAGTCGATCTCCGCGCCCATGGTCCCTACCAAACATGTCTGGTAGGATATAAGCCCTGGCTCGATACATCGGCGGGCCACCGCGAGTTGTTGTAAAGGCCAGATATGCATTCAATCACCTCCAACGATGCTTAACGAAGTCGAATGCATGGCGCATCCCTGAAGGATTGATAAACGTTCAGAGCTTTTTCTTATCCTCTATAAGAATACTTAATGTAATGTATATTAGAATAATAATCTTACATACCTTAAACGACTGCAGAAAATTCTTTTCTGTAAGTTTTCGAAATTTTACACTTTCTCAAATGCTCTACTTATTGAATAATTATCGGCAGTTGGCGAAAAAGCACCGTTGTCGCTAATGTGTTGGTGAAAACAATGTGTAATCCTTATCTGCTCTTCGGCAGCTGTGCCTTTCTTATAACTGATTTCAAGGACAACGGCCAGCCAGACTATGAACCTTCGCCTCTAGATAGTGTTAAGGATTTGAAAATGTACGCCAATTCCTTAGTGGAGAGTCGAAAGAGAGTAAGTTGCCTTCTTTATTAATAGTCATGTTCATCTCGTTAGTCTAATGATTTCAGTTATGTAATTTAATTCGTATTAGTTTTAGATCACCGTAGACAACTAGGAGTTCTAAATTTGATAAAAGAATTGTTAGTTCATAGCGTGGTGATTGAGGACGTGATAAGGTCATGTTCGGCTATGCTGGCAACAGTTTTTGCTTCAGATTAAAACTCAGATGTTGCCTGTTTATGTACCAGTATACAATGAAGATGGAAAGTTGGTCAACCCTGGAACAGGTTATATGTTCGAGGTTTTCGACCGTGTTTACGTAGGTTTTCTCCTTTTCTTCCCTGTCTCCCTGTTTTTTTCTTCCTTTGGCTGTAAGATAAGAAAGATCCATAGGAAATTGGCTTTAAGTAATTTGATTTTAGGTGCGTAACCCACACTTCCAGTTTGATTGTAGATCGTCTAAGCAAAGGCACCACATCGCTCGTTATTATCGCGGCGTTATTGTAGATATAGATTACGATCTTGTGGATTCCATGTATAAGGTGCATTAATGTGAAGGCTGTTATCATTTCTGCATAGTTTCCGCAAGAATAGGATTTAGGTATTGTATTGGGAGGATGACCCACACGATATTGATGCTATGAGCGAAACACAGTGGCCAGCAGCTGATGACAGTAGGTCAATTTTTTACGTAGTGGAAATTCTTGTGTTAAGTATAGTAGACGTTTCCATTTCCACTTTCTATATTTTCTTTAATGTGCAGCATATGACTGTAGTTCATCATGGTTTGGTCCATGGGATGTCGCAGCTTCGACTGCTCACCTAGCGAAGTTACGTGCTGTGCCTGGTTAGCTGCATTTCCTTTATTGGAAGCTGTTCGTTCTGTGTTCCTACATTCCATCGACTTTTTTCTTCGTAATAGATCTGTTATTTTAGTAGAATTCTGCAATGATCATATGATAACCAAACGTAGAACGATTGACATGCGATGTCGATGCGACAGTCCAGGGTGCGTAGGATTTGCGAACATAAATTGCTCAAGAAAGTTTTCTACCGAATGTTGTTTGAGGGTAAATCATCTCTTCTTCTCTTCTCCTCTAGACTGTAGTTGATCGTTTGAAGTTTTAGAGTCCATATGATTGTGCGTATCACAAACGACATGGGCGTTCACAAGTGGAGGTTAGTGTTTGTTTTGTATGTGGCTGTTCGATAGGTAATAAATTGAAAATCGTAGATCTCCAACTACGGAGGATACTAGTCTGTCAAAGTCCTATAATTTTCTTCCTACTAGCGAAAGTATTGATTAATCACTATTTTTATACTCTGAAGTTTCTTATTTGTAACTTAGGTGGATCTATCCATAGCATCTGGTGTTGGTAACCCATCGTCTGGCACATTTCCACATAATAGGACACGGTTCAGAGAAACGTCTGGTTTGCTGGCATATCCAATCAAAACTGATGTCTTTTCCGCACAGTATGATGACTGTTTTCTTTCCTTAGAATTCTTTCGTCATTGCGAAAAAACACTTTTACTGCTTAACTGTCAGTACCAGCAAGAGTTTTGTAGCGCTATTTCCACATTGCACGTGTTTTTGACAGTATCTCGACTCGAAGTAATAAAGTAATTCTTTAAAGTGCTCTACTTCGAGTTCATTTAATTCAAAAGTTAGGCAGTTTTGTGCAATGGTTGTTGTCGAACTGACCAACAAGTTCAAAATTTTAGGGAACGACCATTTTTGAACTCTAATTCAACACACTCAGAGAAAAGATACACATTTCGGTAAGTGAAGTACTTCCACCATGGAATCTGGACACGCTTCGAAAACATGTTTTCTGGATACTTACTACCTTTCAGGGACGGTATACTGGTGGAAATTTCTGGAGGAGATCAAGATGCTCTACCACGGAAGGGGGCACCGCCCGTACTCAGAAAGAGAAGAATATCTGAACCCGAAGAGGTTTCCAAATGTTTTGTCTTCTATCCTATTTATGACAACTATTCTGCTCCTTGTATTTCAATCCAGCTTCTTTCGTTTAGATCATTCTGCCATCAGTTGGTACCCGTGATCGATGGTTTACACAACTACCATCTGAGGAAAGGTTTGAGAATGCGTCCACATCAGACGAGACATGTCTTGTGCGATTTGCTAGTCCTGATGAAGAATCCTTACATTCCACAACGCCAACTCCCACCCCGTCGGCGTGTTACGAAGTCGAAATCAGTCCTGGAGACTCTTCACAGTCTTTCGTATCTGAAGCGATGGCAAGTATTTCAGATGATACGCCGAGGTCGGAACGAGGTGTCCCGCGTTTACGAGATTACGATGCTAATGAAATCGCTTGGGACATCCCTGAAATCTCACTTCGACCAAGAGTTGTCCCCAGACGAGATCATCCGTACGAGAGAAAAGATAGTGTTACGAGAGTTAGTCCAAGTGTAAAGTCGATGGTTATTGCATCAATGACGAAGAGGCTAGGAAAGTCTGCAGTGTCGGAGAAAAGGTCGCACCTAACCAATATAGGATCATCTAAATCACGGCATAGGGATGAAAGTCCAACTTCGGTTTTCTATGGTGAGGACTAGTTAAATTCAGTTATCTACCACCTGGGGTCTATGACATTCTTTGGTGCAATTTTGCTAGAATAAACGTTATGTACCTATCAGTAAAAGTTATGAAAAGCGTTGGGAACTGTCATTTAATTACCGTGTGGACTTGTAGCGTTCTGAAAGGCACGATTGACCTCTAAACAAGCTTTTATGACTTCTCTGTGTATAGATCTAAGGTGCTTTATATAAATTAAAATATTGAGGGGAGTGTAAGTACTCGGAAAACTGCTAAGTTTAATTTAATGTTATGGCACCGGGTAATCTCATAGAGATACGTCGTACCACCTGTTTGATTTAACAGATACGTAGCTAGTTCTTTCAATCCGTTGAGCAAATTTTCTAAAACTGGAGGAATCTTCAAAATCAACGCCCCATTAGATTACTGCAAGGCTGGAGGAACTTCGATTGTTTACGTTATCTGTAGTTACGTTTCGCTGCGACAGTTTTATTTCAATTATTATTTTGACTTTTCAAAACTTAGAGAAATCTCAGGAATTAGAGTGTTACTTCGTCCGCATCTAGTTATTCTTTTTCAAAATGACGGATGAAATTCATGTTTTGCAAAACAAAGCGGATCCAGTTATCACATACTTTCGTCTTATTTGCGGTCTCCTCCCAACGGTTTACCGTCTCATCGTGGCTGGGAGGTGTTCCTGAGTATTGATGTACGATGTACTGCGGGGGATTCGTCCCTCGGCAGAGCTTCCCAAGCTGAAAGGGAGTCCGGCGTTTCCATCAGGAAGCCAGGCTAAGAGTAAACCAATACCAGGATCCACCGCCGTCTTGGTATCAAAGTCGCATGGTGGTAATTCTCCCTTTGATCCACAAGGGTTGCGACTGCCTGTTGTGGTGACGACCTGGAGCAGATTTTGGCCAGGCTGTGCTCGAGTTTCCAGGGAACCACAATAGCCTAACCAGCAAGTTTCTGAAAAATGGTGATTACGCTGAGGCGTACAACTAGTGATGACGGGCCGTTCAGGTATCAAATATTTGCGGTCTACAGGTGTAGTTGTCTGAATTATCCATCAATGGAGCTTCTTGCGGGGTGTATATAATTCTTGGAAAAATTTTTGGGCTCCTGTTAATCCGTTATGCATTCTTTTCGCAAGTGTTGACATCCGTTTTGATTTTGGAGTTTGTTTTTTGGAATCGACTCTGTGAGTTCGAAGTCTCTAGGGACGAGTGGTTCTCACAAGTTGTCAGCCACACCCAGAGCTGCATCCCACGTGCATCCATTTGACGCCGAATTGATGGAGGTTAGTTCGTTCGACTTTCTGTTCATTAATCCGAATTCTCCCTAAAGTTGCGCCGTGACTTTTTTTACAAACGATTTGCGTTAACATGTCTGTTTTTTAGGAAGGTAAAGAACTTGACTTCATGAAAGCTGTGAATGAGGATTCGCAAGAAGCGGGTAGGTGAATTAGTACAAGGAGGCATTGATTAGTGTTACTTCTCGATATGTGACTCTGTTTCAGTGTCTCATACACCGCTTGTCTCTTCTACCAATGTTCCTCGTCGAGTGTATGTGGTGGTGGGTTTCAAACGAATAAAATTCTTTTAAAATATAACAGCGTTACTGTATTTACATATGCATGCGTGTTACAACTGAGTTATTTCAGAAAACTGCCACGTCTCCTGAAAAAATCAGAATTATCTGAGAATTCGAGGCAGAAGAGCGGATTGTTCGAAGTAGGGGTGACAATAATGCGGGGAACATTGGATTCGAGAAGTACATTATCTCGCTTTCTCTGTACATATCGTGCAAGTGTTGTTAATGCAATAAATGCAGTAGAAGAAGCATAAGTATTGCAAGATAAATGTGTTAGACTTAAGACCCTTTTAGCGTTGAAAATTCTACGCTTTAATTTCAGTGAATCGTGGTTGTCGGTCTTCCTTTGTTGTCGATCTTGTAGTTTCTTTGCCACATGAATGCGCAAAGACTGAGTAGTGAATCGTCAGTGGTTCAAATGGAAGCCTACGAAATTGTAGTGCTGTAGCTAAAGTTGAAGCCATTCATTGATCGCTGATCAATATCCGAGTTTTGGGATTCCTTTCAGTTTGTGACATAGTTTGAAATATTGGTTAATCTTTTGAATTCTTGAAGTGCATGGTTTTCCTTAATACTTAGTTTTCTTCATCTGTGGAAGGTGGCACGATAGGCACGACGTAGTTCTTACCTATTTTCACAGTTTATTTTGTAACACAAAACTTTTCTGCCTCTCTTTGTATTCTCACGATAGCTCCACCTCTAAATGTGTTGTGGCAAAAGTTGGCCAAGAAATGTTTTCCAAACATAGTTTATTGAAGGTGGCTTTTGCATGAGTCACTCACTTCGCCCGCTAGCGAGACCTTTGTGGGCGAGGAGAATACCGAGATATTCGTTTACACGGCGACTGTTGCTGCTGGTGATGGTGAATATGCTTTGACATCGTGACGCTACAGAGTGAAGGCGCTCAGGAATGTGTTGCCACAGTGTCTGAAAGCATTAGAGATTCTCAATTCTACCGAGCTCCACTATTGATGGAAATGGAAAACAAATAGGAAGGGTGGAGTTTAGTCAACATACGTTACGAAACCGACTAGAAAGGTTGGCAACATTGCGGATGGATGAGACCGTCGTCGTCATCAGAGTCATTATTCATCGTTGGCTAGACGTTAAGAAAAACAGAAAACACCAAGATATTCAAAAAAAATTGGAGTGCACCAAGGGGGTAAGGATATCAGGTTTCCAACCGTTGGTTATTTTTCGGCTTGAAGTCCATTTACTAACATAACCTGTTGCATATTGTCAAGATATCGGAGCAGCTATCCAATGACAACGTTAAATAGAGTGAATCCATCAGGGTAAGGACAAGTAACGTTTGAAGAGTCGAACCAGTGTGTTTAGGAAAACTGGCGGAAGGTTCTTCAGGTGTTCTGGTCTCATCCTGTTCGGACTTGGTACTGTTCGATTTTTCACAGACGAAATCGCATGTCGGATTTCGGAAGGGAGAACCGGTGATACACATCCATCCTGCTTTATTTCATATGACGGAAGGTGGAAGCGAATCGTGAATGATTTTCTTCATTGCCTTCCTGGACGCTGTAAGTGTTCCGTCTGGGCGTCGGAGTTCAACCATCTTGGTCTTGTGATTGGCGAAGCTTCGGTGGGTTTTGCAAATGCTTCTCCCAGCATTTCCACCTTCCACCATTACTGCTGCTCTTCGCTCTTTAAGATCTTTTTTCGCCTGTATGCATTGTTTTGCAAGTTCGAACGTTTGTTCGCGGTTGCTTGCAGCTCGTGCAGTTCCACGCTGGCGTATAGGCGTGTAGAATTTTGGGTCAACAGCGACATCGGTTAGGCAAAACCTATTAACCACGATGTGGTCTATTTCGTTATGGTACTCTCCATTGGGAGACTCCCACGTCCAGCGTTGAGTGGGGGGGGGGGGGGGGTTCTGGAATTTGCGGGTTACCAATGGATGGTCTTGGTCGCCACAATAAACTCAGAAAGCTGCTCACCCTGTTCGTTCCATTCTAATCCGTGGTCCCAATATGACGTTCTTCGGACGTTTTTTTCGGTCCAGTCTTGGCGTTGAAATCTCCAATGATGACCTTGAAGAATATATGATCTCCCCTGTAGAACTTCTTCAAGTCCATATTAGAACGCTTCGACTTCTTCTTCGTCATAGTTTGATGTCGAAGCGTAAACGACGAGGATTGTCAAAGCCGGAATTGATCCACATCTTTTTAATCGTAAACGTTCGATTCGGGTTGTAAGCTGTTCGAATGAAACAATGTTCATGGACAATCTCGTGTTGACGAGAACGTTGACGCCGCCGACTCCTCTACAGTCGCATGTTCTGAGGAACAATTCTTCTCTGGTGTCATAGACTGCGTTGAATGGATGGCGTCGTCTCGTCTCAGTCAGGCCGGTGACGTCGTGCCTTCCTTCTCCTTGCTTATATAAGCAAGTCCTCTGTCCACGACTCGGGTGCAAGTGTACGTGAATTGTAGTTACAGATCGTCACCATCGTCCTTTGTAATCCAGGCAGCTTCCATTGGCCCTGAGATTTTAGCTACCTCTCCGTACTCGTCCTACCCAAAGCTGCCGAATTGGGGGGTCTTTCGGGGTCAGGAGTATAAGGCCCATTTTTTAAACTGTGTTTAGCATTTTGATAGCCACGTATTGCTTCCCGGGCTCTGAACATGGAGGCTGGGTATACTCACGGGTAGCTTGCCAGGCTCTCCCAGAGTGGACATGGAGCTTATTTGTTGGAGGGGACTCCTTACCACCTCCCATATACTTCCCAACCGCTTGATTGCAGGATTTTGCCGAATTGACTCGTAGAATATAATCCGCACAGGCGAGAACGCACCCACACACGCATGCATGAATACGCCTAGCATATACAGAAAGTGCGTGCCAAATCGGTGCAGCAGAAACAGGGAGTCAATCCCTTGGATCCACTTGCGTCGCAGGGAAGCAAAGGTCGTTTTGGTCCGCGATTAACCCCCTATCTGCCACATGAGGACGCGCCACGTAACCTCGTGACTAACCGGCTCGAGATCCCTCCCATATGAAGGAGATCAGTGGACCATCCCTTTAGGGTCGGGAAATTGGGACCAGAGTTGTTTGTTATCAGCTGACTCCCTCAAGTCCATAAGAACAGATTATAGCATGTGATGAAGTTGTGGGAACACCTTAGCAATACATTCCCATGGTTTGGTAAACAAATACCATAATTCATATGTCAACCTAGTGTTAAGGTAGCTAACCTCCCTCCGATCCACAGCGGGCAACGACTACAGATGTTGAGAACTTCGGAAGGCCGTAGCGTGACTCCATGGAAAGAAAATCTTGCCTACCAGTAAATTATTAATCAATTGAAAATTTGACTAGCGATCCCATAATTCTTCATGGTTACACTTAGGTATCGAAGTCATATCTAACATTGAACTGATGTTTCTCATGTGACTGTCGAGCGGGTCATTTTCGAAGTTACATAACACTTTAGCAGATGATAAAGCGAATTTTGGATGCGCCCGAGAGGACACGACCTCTTAAAGCCATCTGTAATATCAGATGATAAGTGTTCTTAGCGACTGTGATTCTAGAGCGTTCGCCGAAGTTGTCGCTTTCATCAACTTAAGAACATTAGTTCTATTATATGAGAAAACTCCAAATTGCATGTATACGGTAGAGCTGTAGAGACGGAATGAAGCGACGTCGGCTTTGGCAATCTTCATTACTTATGCCTCAACATGAAGATCCGATAGAGACGAAGTTGAAGCATATTGTATGGACATAGGGAAGCTTTTGTAAAGAAGTGCACACTTTCTAATACATCACTCCAGCCATTTCAGTGCCAGTGCTAATCATGAGAGAACACCTGAGGGACTTCAACTAAGTGAAATGGACCAAGTAGAATGATACTCTGAGTACCTCATGACAACCTAGACTATCGGTGGCTACCACAGTTGCAAAAGCCCTTTTTCCCATTGGTCATGGGACTTTATTCATGGTGATTACCTTGGCGAAAGAGACCATGTGTGAAATTTTGCCTAATCTATGTCACTGTCAAATCAGTGCCTTCCATTCCTACAATGAATAGGACCATACACAGACGTTATCCTGCCCTTTGGCGCTAAATCAATCCCTTAGGGTTACGCTATGCATTTGGTTCCATTAAAAGTCGCAAAAATGACTGAGTGCATATTTCGCCCTATTCGCGAGGGGGCGGACGGCACAGAGGTAGTGGTGTCGATCATCAGGAGCACAGTGCTGGTTCGATCCCACCATAGGCTCACCAGGCCTCTCGTCCCTCCGTAGTCACGAAGTTGGTATTAGACAGGTCCAGGAAAAAATTAATCTATGCAGTCTAATTGGAAACGCTCTAGTCCGGCTATCTCAAAACTCCAGTTGGAAGATTTTCGTAGATAATGGATACGAGGAGGCGATTCGAATGTGAGAAGTACCGGGATCCGCTCAACAGACGTGAAGACGGTTCTAAAATAAAAATAAAATAAAATAAATAAATCTAACCAAGGGTGGCTACTGCCTGTGGTGGTGATGACCTGGAGCAAACTTTAGCTTGGCTGACCTCGGGACTCCAGTGGACAACAATGGCTAAACCAGCAAAACTCCGATACAATAGAGGTTGTGGTGGGACCCGCACAACCGGTGAGGACAGGCCATCCAAGTATTCAAGGGAGTAAGTAAATCTAACAGTAAGTCCGATTCCCTACTGGATCGTATGAAGGCACGTGTGTTCTCAAGGAAGAGCGCATAGCGAACAATCAGACGTATTTCCCGCTCTGATTCCGACGGCTATGCTTTGTTTATACTTGGAGAACTACTTCAAACTTCAGACATAGTTAGGATTAGTTACTTATTTACACTTCAAAAATCGAAGACAATAGGATGCAAGGAGACAGTCCACCCTGCACAAAAGTCGTACGAGAATGAAGTATAGGTGGGAATCTTGTTAGAGTCATGCGATTTCTGTGAATATCATCAGACCATCTGCGTATGATAAGGTAAGTTCGAAGAATTTCTCATCAGGCCACGTAATGAAGAGACTTTCAGGGATAGAACTATCTGTCAGAGCCCTAAACAACTGCTCATTGTTCCATTAGTGATGTTTGAATACTTACTTGGATAATTGGACGGCAAGTAAGTATGCAAACATCACTAATGGAATAATGAGCAGAAGTCCCGAGGTCAGCCAGGTCAAAGCCTGCCCCAGGTCGTCACCACGGCAGGCAGTCGCAGCCTTTGTGTATCAGAGGGAGATTTACCACCATGCGACTTTGATACCAAGACGGTGATGGATCCAGATATTTGTTTATTACTAGCCAGCATTCCCAATGGAAACGCTGGACTCCTCAGCTTGAGAGGCGCTGCCAGGAGGATGAATCCCCCGCTGTACATCGCCGACATCGCCCGACATCCAGAAACACTTTCCACCGGTGAACTGTTGGAAGGGATGTTGTCATTGCTAGCCTAATTCATAAGACCAGAGCTGGTATTCCAAGTACATTAGTTCTGACTTGATAGGACGGAAACTAGCATGGGTTCTTCCACAAGTTGAGGTTGTACGAGATTCCTCACCATAGTTCGTCAGAGCACGGAAACGTAAAGTTGAAGATATCCCTCTGCTGTTTCTGTTTCGGTGAAAATTTATGTGCTCTTGCCACAATTTAAGATACAGATACAAGTATAGTGGTGCTGAGATATTTGCCATTCTCCGGGCCTCAGGTGTCTGCGACGGGGATCAAATGCGCTCATACTCTTTCGAGGGGTTAACCCTCTCATCACCACACCATGTGTGTTCTTCGTTTTGCCTTTCTCTCACCTTTCTAAGATACAGATATTCTCAATTAGCAGTTAAGAACTTGTCTGTATGCTTTAGACGTAATGGACAGTTTGTTAGAGTTTGGTTCATTAGTGGAATTACACTGGTTATTGCTTAGTTTCCCAACTACATTCAAAAGATCCCCATGGAAATCTGCAGTCCATATAGATCTCGAATTTCAGCTTCCGCTGGGTACTTACTAGTTTTTCCTTCGACAATGGAGATGTGTGATGTAACATGTTGGAAACGCTCGTTGGAAATTGGTTGGGCTACGAATAGCGCGCGCTATCCGTGCAAATACCAGTCATGGCTGTTTTGTAATGCAAACTGTTTATTAGTGTATGTAACGTTTACAACATTAGTTTAAGTCGTTTTACGGAAAAATTAGTGATGGAGAAAATCTTTTGCGTTTTTATCCGACGGCAATGGACGATCTGGGTAGTGTTATCCCTCTGCACACTGCCGAAACCCTCACCCCCTCACGAAACTGAGCAAGTTCTCTAAGGCGGTTATAGTAGTGTGCTTCAGTCCTAAGCGTTGTTAGCCTTCTTTTGTTAATGACTTGTCTTCCAGGTACATTTATGCATTTGTTTCGATTCATAGTCGATCTGACGGCGAGGTTTCCACGTTTCGGTCTCGTTCATTCAGTGTTCACTTTTCTACTTCACTTTACTATCGAATACATTTATAATTTCGTTACTTGCATTTTGTTTGCTTTTTTCCATTCTGGATATCAATTTAGGAAAATAAACTCACCAATCTATCAGTTGTCGCTGTCAAGTTGTTTTCGGCGATGGAACTTCCTCCACATTACTAGAGAGCCCTTACAGAGTTATGTTAACAAATTGAGGTTCTAAGTATCTGTACAGGTACCCTTCCTGCTTTAGATTTGTGATTTGGGCTTAGAAGTTTTCCTTGGATGCCCATAATTTGCTATTTGTTCGATTTCAGGCTGTGGAATCGTCATGCAAAACAAGCAGAACATTTCCGTGTACACGATATCCGAAAGGCTGGCACGGTTCAGTTCTGCCGGTCGAGATATCCTGACGGTTGAAATACCAATTCCTCAGCCCGAGTACTCGGACGTCGACGAGTACGTTGCTGTGTTTGGCGAACGAGGGCTTCTTGATGTAGTTGACGAAGTGGGTAAGTTGTTTCGACAGAGTAGTGCTGGTTGCTTTAGCTGGTTACTCGAATAAACTAAACTTTGTGGTGGTTGGAAGTCTTCTAAGCAGATTTCTAACCGGTATTTGTATATATGTGTTCTTACGAACTGGTCTTGTTGAGCTGACGCGAGATTGGTATAATTTCTCGTTACTGCTATTGTTGTCGTTGTTGTTATCGTTGTTGTTGCTGCTGCTGTCGTTGTCGTTGTTGTTGTGATTGTCGTTGTTGCTGTTGTTGTTGTCATTATTATTGTCGTCGTTGTTATTGTTGTCGTTGTTTGATGGCTGACGGTTGGGCGACTTCGCCTTCTTCAGAGCCTTTAATTTTCTGTCCTATTAGCCCGGACTGGAGCACACTGGAAGTGTTCTCTAAGTATTCCCTTTGTGTTATTGAGTTTGTTCATTTAAGTTAAAAATTCGTTGGTTCTCTACTTATTTCAAATGTGTTGCTGCTCTTCAACGATTTTTTATCTTTTTTAGAGCTTCGGAAAGAACTAACCAACTTTATTCGTGACAAAACACAAAAGTTCCAGGAGGAGAGGGATGATGCGTTAATCAAAAAAGCCCTAGAAAGAGGATTCGATAAGACGGAATTGGAGCCAGCAGCAAGTGTTAGTGCGAGGCTTAATTTAACTCAAATTTTTGGGATCCCTGTTAATTTTAGTTTTCGGTGGACCATCATGAAGATTTTGCGAACAAGTTCTCGTTCGTTATGCGGAACTCTTCGAGCTCACAATTGGCCGAGTTAATGCGAAGGCAAATCATTATGATAAACGAAGTGGGTCGCTGTCCATTTTCCAGTTGTGTTGGTGGAATTATAGCAACAGAACATTGGCAGTTTTTACCACCATTTAGATAAAAAACGACAAAGCTCTCGGCGTTGATCAATACCAGAGGGATACGCCATGCCTTCTACCTCATTAAGCACCGTTAGAGGTGACTGAATGCATATCTTGCCCTTACAATGATTCGCGGTGGCCTACCGATATTTCGAGCTGGTGATGCTATTCTCCTAGACGACTCTGGTACCATGTTGCCGACCCCGGAGGGATAAGAGGCTTGGTGAGCCTTGGATCCGGAGATCGGTCCCATGTGTGTGTTACAGGACTCCTATCACCCCTCCAAACGCACCATTTAGTAAAACGCGGAATTACGAGGCAGATGTTGAACGCAAATATTCTAAAAAGTCCGACTTTACTTCGAAACTTCGATGGCTCTTTATTAGAATCCATGCATGTACAGCGTAGTTTCCTCATCTCAGTTCCTTCAAAAACAACAGATATTCCTACAGTGACTTTCTTCTTATCTACTTGTGTTTGTAATTGCGACCATCTTTAGCTTAGGTAACTGTAGAAAAAAGTTGTGTGTACATCAGAAGTGCGATATCCTAGAACATTCCTTGCCACGGTGGTGTGGTTACCATTGGACATAGTGAGTGGTGACAAAATCGGGAGGGCCGTAAACCATTGATACTGTGCTCTTCGTCTACTTGCTGCGGTACTCCTAAACTCGTTGATTTTTCAGATGAGTCAGATTATTCGAGTGAGGAACTGGGAAGTAGCAGATCTGACGAATAAGTGCGAGACTGCCGTGAACGACGCGTTCCTTAATGCCGATGTTCACCCTCACGAGCTCAGTAAACTTAATGAGAAGTTAAGAGTGGGTTTGTTACTGCATGTTTCATGTTTCTCAAAACTATTTCTTATGATTCTGATTCTACGTTACTCAGAACCTTCACGCATCCTATGCCTGTCAGATCGAACTGTTGGTGGAACAACAGAAACGAGATTTCAGGTTAGAAGTAGATTCCATTAAGCTTTTCCGGTTGACCATTTGCGAATGGCGGAACATATCCGTTACCACCTTGACAAGAAAAACTTGTTCTCTTTGTTATACCTTTTTATTTTCTGCCTATTATAATTTCGCGGCAGGGTACTAAGCGAAATACAACCACAACGTTACTGAGATATTTGCGAAACTCTGGATCGCAGGTGTCTATGGCGGGGAAAGAACGCGCTATTGTCCTTTCCGGGGAGTAAATTATAGAAGGCAGAAAACAAAACGTTAAACATTGTGATTTCAACTACAGCCATAGCTTAACTGGGTTCTATGCCGATTTGTGCTCCCCAGATCAACCCCGCTGACGGGTGATTGCTGTGGCAAAAAAAAAAAAAGATCGATAGAAATAGCTGAGAGACGTGCGAAACAAAGGACCCGCATGGTGTGGTGGTGAACGCGTTACTCCCCGGAAAGGATAATAGCGCGTTCGTTCCCCACCATAGACACCTGCGGTCCAGAGTTTTGCAAATATCTCAGCAACGTTGTGCTTGTTCTCTTTAATCAGACAAGGGGTGACAAGCTTCATATAATGCATCCGTTGACTACTGACCGACTAGGTTCAATTCGTAACCTAAACCTTAACGAAAAAATGTTTGCCTCTTTATGAATATGGTCGACGTATTGTACTCTGGTGGCGACATTATTAACGATTCTATAACTGATGGGAAGACTATTCCGGTGTGAGTTTCTAAAGATTTCTGTCTATGAATTAGCCTTAAGTACAGTTCTTTCCTTAGAAAATCTGAGCGTTTTTTTCATTATTACTGTCAAATGTTGTTTCTTATCTACTTCAGCACCAGGTTCCTTAAGTTCCTCTTATTGTGCATTTGTAGGACTTCGCCGTCAGAGGTTACTCTGGACGAAGTTTGTGATGAAGGTGTCAATGAGAGCTATACCATCTATATAGGTAAGCGATACACCTTTAGGAAACTTGTTGTGAATGTGACCGGGAAACTGGATTTCTTGATAATAAATGAGGGCGCGTGTGGCGCAGTGGTCAGAGGCGTCATGCAACACATGCATGGGATCAATCCCGGCGCCCAAGGCTCACCAAACTTTCCATCCCTCCGAGGTCGTCAAATTGGTACCAAACTGATCTGGGAGGATAGGAGAAGTGGCTCGATACATCCGTAGGCCACCGCGAGTCATTGCAAAGGCCAGTTATGCATTCAGTCATCTCCAACGATGCCTAATGAAGTCGAACGCATGAAGCATACCTCAGTGATTCATGAACGCCGAGAGAATGACAGATGGATGACAAGTGTACTTGAGTAAAATGCATTTAAGGAGCGCAGTTGAAGTCAATGCACAACGTAAGATTGCTAACATCGAAATCGATGGTAGAACTCTGCACACCGTTGAAGGTAAATTCTTTCCTAGAATTTTATAGTTCGGTTATGAATTACGCGAAATTCTAGGGCGTTGATGCAAGTTCTCTTCTACAGATGTCCATTTCTCTTTACGGAAGACAGTTAAGTGCACTGGTGATGTTAGTTCCTCGTGATCCTTTATGGCATTCCACTAGTGGATCTGGTACGACATCTTTTTTTTCAGTGTTGTTTTTCATTTTATTAAAGTTCAGAAAGTAACCGAAGGTTTGCTTCTGCTTCTTCATCATTATGGCATTCCACGTTTTTGTTGTTTATTATGATTTTATGGCCACAAAATAATTTCTTCTTTGCCAGGTTGCAGACTGCATGACAACTCTTATGAAATCAGTGCGACAAAGATACGATGTAGCTAGAGTTTCACTAAAGGTTATAAAGTGGACTTCTGGTTTGCTGCGACCTTTGGACTAACTACTTTTGTTTTAACGGGTTTTTCTTCACGAATTGTGTCGGTCATAACAGCGTTTTCTCTATTCGATCACTTATGTGGTAGCTCTTTCTCATTCATAGTCACAGTCATTTTATCGTGTCAATGGAGTGGGCCTTCTTTGAATTAGAGTACTGTCCGGCGGCTATGACGCCGTGAAAATGCGATTCTTCCACTTCTTGTTATCCTTGTGAAAAAAAGATGACTGATAGGCCTACGCTATCCTGCCAATGTTTTTATTCGCATCGTTGTGATGGATAATGAGATGACTCGAGGAAGAAACGGTTATATGAGTTCATGGGGTATTCTTATTAAAATTTCGCCTTGCCGACGTGGTAATTGGCAAGGAATCTGAGTTTGCGAAGGTCTGCGGTGCGCTACAAAACTATCGTGTGCTTCATCGATTGTGGAGGTCACGTCATACGTGTACGAGGAGTATTCAACAAGTGTGGAAAACAATGTAGAGGAGAAATTGTGCAGGAGAAAGAAAAATGGCATTGCATCGTTTGAGCTTCATCATGTTTGAGCAACCAGTCAACTGTTGGACCTAAAACTCCGCACTCTTGTTTTTAACTGGGTGCTTCTAGTGTTCTAGTACAAGGCTGTAAGGTGGATTTATGTCTAAGCCATGTAGAGGATTTTGTAAAATAATCATAGAGCGCGCTTAAACGATCTTCAGGGAAAGGAAACGTACACATCAAATTAGACTATTTAGTTGAAACTGAGTATATTTTGAGATCTAAGGGAGTACATCTGCAAAACGGGAGATCAATAAGCCAGTCAAGGAAGGAGAAGAGGTGATATTAGGAATGAGAAGCGCGATGAGAAGAGTGGTGAAATAGTCTGCAAGACGATGAAAGCATCATTTGGGACGTTCACTGAGCTTATTTTCAGCTCATGTCAACTAACTGTATTTCCAGCTATAAAGTACTTGTTGATACCTGCAGACTTTGCCACTCTTAACAGTGGAGATCGCAAGGGGTGACAACGAATGAGAAATGGACCGCTCAGGTCTCCGACGGGTAGCCCCTGGCTATGTACAATATTACAGCCTACATGAAAAGCTTGTAGAGCGTGCTCAACATGCAAGTCGTGTGGTGGTGGCCAGGACCAGTTCTTCTATCCGTCTTGTTCATGATGGCTATGCGTAATGTCCACTACTGATCAGAGATGCCTTCTGTTTGATGGTATATAGTCAGGAAGATTGCGGTGAGTGCGTGTAGTTAATGGCTTCTACTTCGAAAGGGGGTGCTGTAATGTTGACCTGAAACGGAAATGTTTGGTGCAGACCTTTTCTTTTATCATTTTCATGTCAGGATAAAGTTTTAGGAATTATTTTATCGTTCTGTAGAGCTGTCTCTCTAATAATGTGCTAGCGGATTTAGCAATGTCATTGATTAACCTTATCTTCTTTAAGCTGCCTTCAAAAATGTTCGTTCGAGCATCATTATAGGTTTCCCTGCTAGAGTCTACTATAGCCTTTATTTAATATTATCACTATGAGAATGTGCTTCGGTCGGTGCTACCTTCGTTTGTCCTCCATTTGTCCTCCACCCTTTTCATCTACTTCTTGGTGATGGTGAGGGTGCGATGTGAACTCCTCGTCAGGAACCCTAAGGCTTTTTCGACGGAGGTTTGTGGTCTTTTAAAAAATAATTCCTAGTGTTCAATCTTACCGGAAAACACTTACTTAGAATTTCATTGTCCACTATCCTCACACACCATTTGTTTTCTCTCTTTTTTCCAAAAACAATAAGATACTTCTCCAGCTTCTAAATAATTGAAATGTTCCTGCATGTAGGAAGAAGAATCAGTGAGGAACGGCGGCGTCAAAGATGTTTTAGATCTCTTTGGGAATATGGTCGATTTCCTTGTAAGTGTTGCCATCGGCGATAGAAGCACTTCGATATTCTTCCCATGAAAAGGTTTCTATACAAAAGTTATACTGTGGAAGGGAGCTTGGAGAAACAGTTACCACTCTCTTTTTGCCATTTATTTCCATTAACCAGACCTCGCATCCCATTCATTTCTCTCTCCATTCTGTTGTTTTCTCAGATAACATAGGAGTTCTTCTTATGTTATTTCTTTTCCCACTTTAGTGAATGATGTCTACTTAGTTGTACTTATCTATTCAAGCTCTTGTCTAATTTATTTTAATGATTTGTGCATGACCTTGGGCAGCATTCGGTGAAGTCACCGATAAGGGTTACCTAGCTCGCGTTATAACAACACCGATTTTTTTTTACTATTCGGAGGTTTTTCTTAAGTTTTGTTAGCTTTCATTGTCGATCACTTTCGTTCGAAGTGATCGTTTCGTCCTGGAAGCGACTTAACAAGAAGCATATCGCTTGTTGGCTAATACAACATAATTTCTAGCCCAGATACCGCTTTGGTTATTCTGAAGGTTGTCAGTGCGTCATAATTGTTGGATGTATTGGTTGGAATTTGCCGATAATTTACTTCGATTTCTGAATCCTTCCTTCACTACGTCTCTGTCGCTTCCTATCTTTGCTGTAGAATGTTTCCAAAGATACTTCAAAGTACAATTATCCAACATAGCTAAATAGTGTCGGTCTAAGGGTGAAGAAAGATTTCTATGTAAACTTCGGCAGTGATTTATTCTTCAATATATTAGATTATAGAGAGGTTTGCTACAATGGGGCCCTACTTATACACACAACCTCATTGATGGCTTCTAGCATAGTTTGCTGTTAAGCTGCGATTCCGAGCAAAAATGTCAAATTTGGTGACTGCATAGGTGATACTACCTCCTATTGTGCGTGGCAGGAGGAATTCACTACGGAATAAATTAGTCGTAAGCTTTTTAGAATTTGCTCGTGTTTGCGAACAATCCACTGAGCTTCATTTTGAGTCTTTGCCAGAACAACTGAAGGGTGTTGTTGAATCGGTTTGTTAATTTTAAAGAATATCTGTGATTCGCTTATGTGCTTGAAGTCCTGTACTTTAGGCTATAAAGGCAAAACGTTGGAGAGAAGAATTCGCTTCAGGGCAGCCGAAGTCATCTGAGGGTGACATGCCATTGAAAGTAGTACATGATGTAGCGTTGGAACCAGGCGACGTGTACTGCACTAGGCACTCCAATCTCAGAGATGTTCAAGTGCGTGATTTATGATTGCGATTTTTCTGCGATTACTGTAGATTTGCGCACTTCTACAGATATGATGTAGATCTTCTAAGTGTACTCTTCCGCTGGTTTCTAAAGCGAGTGAAATTCTCTATATCCGCACTTGAGAAAAAAATATGGAGGTAATGTCTTTAGACCTAAGAAAATAATTGTTTGGAATCCTATCTTCAAACATTAGGATGTCAAGCTCTTAACATGCGATGGTACCTAGTGCTTTCTTCCCTTTTATGTTACGTACTTGGATATACTTCGTTTTAGGTTGTGTTCCACTTGGTCATGGATGATTCCCTTTATTCCGCAGATATATCGAGCCGGTTCGTTTTGCATTCCTGATTTTCTGTATAGATGAATTTTGTCACCCGCAGCAGTTTGATTTAGTCATCCTTGTCTGAATGGGATCCGTAACATTATTCGACTAACTATCCGACTAGGTATAACTTCTATCCATATTCCGTTGCTTCTTGTCGAAGAAGCGTGTGAGGTATATTCCAGAGAGTTTTTACACTGTTTGAGTTTTTTTCATCTGCACCAATGATCTTTAGAATATGACAATCGCTTGGTGTATGAAGAGAGCTGAAATGGTCTTCAAATGCGTTAAAGGTTATCTTATGGAGGTTAGTAAATATAGATGAAATATGAAGAATGTCTGCATGTTGTAATTATGCTTGGAGAAAACGGAATTCAAAACTGGTTTTTCCAACCCTCCCGTTTTGTTGTTTAACCTCGCTTAAAATATTATTGACGGCACTAGTTTTTTTTTTAGATTGTTGCTAATCACAATCTTTTTCCATTATGGAGCTTGTACGGTGCTGCTGTGTAAACTTGACTTAAACACTATCAATAGTTTAGTCACTTTTTATTTATTGGCTATTCTTTTTATGGTGGGGCATGATGTGAAATATAACCACAATGTTGCCGAGATACTAGCTCCTGGAAATGGTACTAGCGTGTTCGATCCCCACCGCAGACACTATTAGTAATTTTTAGTAATTAGATAGGAAATAAATAACCTTCCAACGGTTTACCGCCTCATCGTGGCGGGCACGTGTTCCTGGGTGTCGGGCTGCGATTCACAGCGTGGGGATTCATCTTACTGGCAGGGTCTTGCAAGCTAAGGAGTCCGGCGTTTCCACCATGAAGCCCAGCTAAGAGTAAATCAATACCGGTATCCACCACCGTTCTGGTACTAAACTAGTCACGTGGTGGCAAATCTCCTTCTGTCGCCTCACCTAAAGAAGATCAGTTTATAAGACCATATAAATAAATATATCAATTATCTATGCCTTTATAGAAAGTCGGTCTTTTGAGTTGAAAATGAAGGTCTTTTGTGGATTCAAGGACGTCTTGTTAGTAAATATCTTAAAATGGACTTTATTATTTGGAATAAAATCCGTTGGTGTTTAATCTTTGACGATAAAATACATGTCTTTTTATTTTACCACGATCAAGTTCTGGTTTTCTATAGAAACGTGGTTTTCTTTCTCGTTTTTTTTTCTTGTCGACAGTCGAATCGAATGGGTACAGAAGAGGGATCAAATCGTTCCAG
This sequence comes from Angiostrongylus costaricensis, assembly GCA_900624975.1. Classification (NCBI taxonomy): domain Eukaryota; kingdom Metazoa; phylum Nematoda; class Chromadorea; order Rhabditida; family Metastrongylidae; genus Angiostrongylus; species Angiostrongylus costaricensis. The sequence goes on from UYYA01000062.1 coordinate 84,486, forward strand.
AAGCGATATTATCCCCAAATATGTTGCCATTGTTTCGCTCTTTCCTTAGAAATCCTAGGCGTTGTTCAGTGTATTAGAAAATTTTTGAAATTTGGGATGAAGATGCTCTTTTGGAAAATTATATGTACTTGTAGTACTATAGGTAAGATCCTCTTTGGAGGTCAGTGAAGCTCCCTTCCTTCAAAACAATTTAATCTTCGAGAAATTACCAACAGTTATTCGAAAACAGCTCATCGTCGATATTCTTTTTGAGCAAACACGAGGTGTTATTTAGGTAGGTATGAGGCGAGGTATAAGTGCGTAGTCGACCACGTGCGACTCTGATCAGCTGTTCCTCTGTGGAAGGCGCATAAAAAAAGGCTTAGAAGAAGGCTATACTGCCGAAACGTCAGCTTTAATGGAATGAAGAGTAAAGTAACAACTAGTGTTTGGTCAACAAGAATATCAAGAACTATTTGATCAATGCCACGGCTAATAGAAAGTCTGTCGTGGGAATTATTGAGTTCGTCTTTAATATGTTAGTTGTAAAGTACTTTGATTTCGCCATTGTTGATACTAGACGGAAATGAAGCGTGAAATAGTGAGTGTTTTTGTGACATTTTATTTTCAGGAATGAATTAGGATACTTTATTAGAATCGCGGTCATTTTCTGATATAATAAAGTTCAATTGTTTCTTCCTCAGGTATGTGGAATTTGTGGCGGATCTGCTGTCGGCGGTGGTGTGACAAATGTTCCGCACTACAATGTTCATCTTGTGCTTCCGTCAGGACTGGCCGATGGAGTGTATCAACAGATTTCTGCCATGCTCCCGACGATTTTCCATCTTGTTCCAAGTGTTTCTATAGCGGTACAAGAAGCGTAACCTTCCATTGTTGGATCGTTATCTTCACTCTGTCTAGAATTTATGTGTTTGTACGACGGGGGCCAAACTTAAATATTTGTACAGTCTTTTCTGGCCTAAGTGTTCTTTCTAGTGCTTCATTATTGGAACTACCACATCCTTCCTAACATTGTTGCAGTTGCGAAGTGAATGTAATACATAACACTTTGTAGGCAGAAGAACTGAACGTATCGATTTTTATAGTTTAATAAAAATTTGTTTCAGTTGTGCCAAGAAAAACTTTGTGGTGTTTTTTCCTTCTACCCTATCGCCTTAACTTCAGAGTAAATATGCTTATTCAGCTCCTCTTTATAAGTTGCGTTTTGCACTTCTTCTGGATTTACGATTGCGAATCTAATAATTAATTTCACAATGAGTGCTACAATGACATGGTTATGATTCTATACTGGAGAAATTTTTTTCTCTCTCCCTTTTAAGCTCTCTTTTCCTTACCAACTGGAAGTGCGTATAGCACAATGATCGGAGGCGCTCTGCGCTATGCATGAGATCAATCCCCGCGTGTCAGGCTCACCAAGCCTTCCATCGCTCCGAAGTCAACAAAACAGTACCGGACTTATCTGTGAGGATATCAGCACCGGCTCGATACATCGGTAGGCCACCACAAGTCGTTGTAAAGGTCACATATGTATTCAATCATCTCCAACGATGCTTCATAAAGTCGGATGCATGGCGGATTTTTCAGAGATTGATCAACGCCGAGAGCTTTATCTTTTTTATCCGCTAGGCCGAAGAGAAGCGGAAATATAATTTCGTCGTACTCGCTACGAGGACGGTTATTTCTCGTCATAGGTTCGGTGAGTTGAAAGGAACTCATACCGGCCATGACATTTCACCCTGTATCGGTCATATGAATGGCACTGCCTGTGACGCTCCACTACTCACCAAATTGTTCTGTTTTAATTTTCATGGTTATTCTGCATATCTCATTAGTAGTCTCTAATTTCTTTTTCGTTTTTATATTCTACATATCCTTTGGATTCTTTGTATCTTTAGATGGTTTTAGAACGTTTCTATCCTTTGTGCGTGATGAAAAACAATAGGTCAACCATTCAACTTCATGTTGATTTTCGTCAAACATTATGAAAAGAGTAAATCCGTAAGACTAGAACGAAGAGATGACGATGTTGGGGAGCTGTCAAGCTACGGCGACTCTGGTGATTGGTTGAATCTTTAAGAACAGCCGTTTTGAAGTGGATACGTAATAAATGGTTCCAGACACAGACCGGGTAGATTTCTAAGGCTTATAGCGGATATATGACGTGTTATAAGAAAGTCTAAGAGGGCAAGAGAAAGACCACTCATGCGGACCATGAAATCTTGAAGAACTTCTGTGGACCTATCTGTGTCGTTGAGATTATTGTTACGAGGATTTTTGTCAGTCTACCATGGAATTATTTCACTCCCAATTCTAATTTTACGTACTTTTTGGTACAAAATCATGTCAAGTATATGATCGAGAAACTGTTTACATTCATATGTTCCGTCGAGACGTAGAATGATGGGTGATTTATGCAACATCGGAGCACTTCTGGAACTTGTTAGTGGAAATTGCATGAAAATCTACGGGGTTGGGATTACCGTATCATTCGGCCGTCATGACATTTTGAGGGATAGCTTCGTTTCGCCAGTGTGCCCCAATGGGGTACAAACATGGGTTAAAGTTGCTGAGTTAAGGATATTAGCTAACCCATTATTGTTATGTCCACAGTGAATGTGACACGACGCTCAGACAAAAGTCTTTGTGAAGATACGTGGCCAGATGGTGGTGTTCTCTTCAAATGTTAGAATTCGGGGCTACGAATCTGGCGGCGTACTTATGTTTAGCTCAATGTTAGCTGTTGCAAATATTGTAGATACTTCCATTTGCTTGTTTAGGAAATGCCCATAAAAAAAGGATAAATGGATAAAGCTCTCGGCGTCGATGATTCCCTGAAGGATGCGCCACGCATTCGACTTCACTGAGCATTGTTGGAGGTAATTGAATGCATATTTGGCCTTTACAGTGGTTCGCAGTGGCCTACCGATATATTGAGCCAGGGCTGCTATTCTCCCAGACAAATCTGGTATTTTCCAACTTTGGAGAGTTGGAGCGCTTCGTGAGCCTGGAGCACCGGTATCGATCCCATGTGTATTGCAAAGCGCCTCCGACCACTGTGCTGCATGCGCCTTTGTTATGCCCATAAGAACCTTAACTTATATAGGTTATGCATTATTGAAGTGCAAATAATGTGTGTAAACTGTTAATTGTGGAAGTATTTTTAAGATTGTAAGGTAAATTCGTTTGAGCAGGATAGGGTTCACATTTGGTAACCTCTGATATTCCCGAGAATACCCGGCATAGAAGTACACTGATGAGTGCACATTCTGTGTACATACTTGTGAGTATATTGCTACATCTTCCACCATTTTCTTCTCTGTGCTAGGTGTATCCTTCTCATTAAGCATGATTTTCCCTTCTGGGGAACGGACTTTTTTGGAGGATTTTTTGCAATTTATTATGTCTGGTGAATAGTTTTCCTGATGCGATTGATGATATACTGGTCTGTCCTGGATAAGCCATCAATAGAAAACAACTGTTCACACACGCATGAGCTGATATCAACTCACGGCATTGCGCCTGTTCTAATCACGTTTTTCCCAGGATACCTTTCACACCTGCACCTGAAATATATCTTCATACATTCCCTTCTTGCTGTCCCTTAGGAAGAAAGTAAACGAGGACCTCGCCTTATGTGACCATGAAGACTGATATGGTTGTTCGTGAACTGCATTGCGAGGAAAGAAATAAAACGTGAGTCCATTCTATCTCACTAACGCTGTAGTTTAAGGGTTGGTTGGTCCAGCGCTACTTTTTATTTGGATCGTCGTCCTAATCATTTGCAAAATTGGAAAGGCTTTTGTAGAGAGTTTATGAGATGCACAGACTGTTTTTCCCTTTTCCAGAGATTTTACCCAGATTTGTGACGATTATGGCGTTTTCTGCGTGAACAACGGAAGTAAAAGAGGAATAGAGGTATGTTCAAGTCAGATGCACTCCGTTTTCCATCCTGAACAGCTTTTCCGCTAAAATTTTTACACTATTGAGCTGTTTCTTCCATGGTTCCTTCCTATCATTGTTGTTCTGCTTCACAGTACCTCACGTTTACACCGGATAGCCTGAACCATATCAGTCGACGTACTGCGGCTAATGTTCGAGAACGGTATACACAGACTGGCGAGGACTTCAATTTGGCTTTCAAAATGGTGGGGATTCTTTCTTCTTATTGGCATTTTTTCTTATGAAGATGAAATGGTCGTCATTTTTCTTTATTTTAGATTAATAGCGATACAAAACTGGTAAAGACAGTTCTTCATAGTCATGGATTTACACAGGTGACAAAATGATTGATCTGTTAATTTTTTTGCTAGGCCATTTTTATGCAATGGACAACATACTATTTTAAAACTCTCTGATAGAAATCGCAGTATTTAAGTGCTCTCGAAAGAATCCGTCTTTCAATCTGATTTGGTGTGGTTCGGCAATTCGTCCCACTCACATGCGTTCCATCCAGCCATGGTTGGTTTCGGAAGGAGTTCGTACTTTAGCCATATCTTCTCATGTATTATAGGCAACGTCTAAATCAGTTTCCTCGTTCGACAGAGCTTACGCGTAAAGATAAACTCTACGATAACATACGTCGATCTTCGTCCATGTTTGGCAACGTCTTCAATTTCGTTAGTGTTTGCATAGTTCCAGTTGTTCAATGATGATGATCATGATGATCATAATGATGTTGTTGATGATATGATGATGATGGTAATAATGATGGTGATGATCATGATGTATTCCTTTATCAGACTAATTATCCACGATTTTTGGCAGATTCCCGATTTCTTCGTAACTCCACGCGATTCCTCACTTCTGAGTTCAGCAATGGAACATTCTATGGGGAAGTGTTCCTTTATCGTCAAACCTGTCAGCTCTTCTCGTGGCCAGGGAATTTTCTTTGCCAATAAGGTAGTATTTCTTGATTTTGATTTTTCTTCATCCTCTGCTATTTTTGTTTTATTTTCATTGGTTTCTTTTCCTTTAGTTTCATCTAAGTTAGACTTTCGTACTCTTTTTTTCTGTCGGAAATCAACGTATCACCGTATAGAATTATTTCAGCTTCGAGAAATTCCGGCAAGTGATACGCTGTTGGTTTCGCGCTATTTGGAGAATCCTTTATTGATAAATGGGCACAAGTTCGATCTTCGTATTTACGTAGCGGTCACTTCTTTCTACCCTCTTGTCGTCTATGTTTACTCCGAAGGTCTTACTCGGTACCAGAATTTGCTATAATGTGTCGATTTAGGAATTATACTTAATTACTATTTATAGAGTAGCATCGGAAAAGTACTGCAGTAATATTGATTCTCGAAATGCATTTGTACACCTTACAAATTATTCGATTAACAAGAACAATTCAAACTTCGTTCGGTAGGGTTCGTTATTTGTAAAGAAAATAGTTTTGCATTGTAGTAAACATACATATTTCAGAAATGACAGCATGGCCAGTGAAGATTATGGACATAAGTGGACCTTAGGAGCTCTCTTACGCCACCTAGAAAAGGACGGAGTTGATTCAAAGCGTAGGTGACACGTTTTTCTTTCAGCTAACTCAAAAATGAATCCAGCTGCCATACTATTTTGTCTCTGACAGTTCGACCTTTGGGGGAACAATTCAGTTGATTCAGTTGTCTTTACTACTTAGTAGGAATTGCCACATTTTATGATAGCCTATTCAATGTGATCAGACGTCTGGAAAAGTTCTGTGTTTTGTCCACTTTTCTGTTAAATATTTAACTTGTTTTGCAACCATATATCCTACTCTGATTCCGCAGGACGCGTATAGCGCAGTAGTCGGAGGCGCTCTGCTGTACACAATGGGATCGATCCTGGCGCCCCAGGCCCGCCAAGCCTTCCATCCCTCCGGGATCCGCAAATTGGTGCCAGACTTGTCTGTGAGGATAGCAGCACCAGCTCGATACATCGGTAGGCCACCGCGAGTCATTGTAAAGGTCACATATGCATTCAATCACCTCCAACGATGCTTAATGAAGGCGAATGCGTGACGGATCCCTCAGGGATTGTTCAACGCTGAGAGCTTTATCCTTTATTAATTCCACATGCGACATTAAACTGCATAATATTGTAACTGATTAGCGCGTCATAAAAAATTTCCTTCTGTGCCCTTTACAGTTTCTATTTGAAGGGTCGTAGCTGTATGGGCGTCTGCTCTTTTTTTTATTCTACACGACCTGATGTCACACGTTAGACTGATTCCAGTATTTCTCACACTAGATTCACTTCCTCACATCTATCATCTCCGAAGCTCTTCGAAGTTTTTCCGTATGGGCTCGGCTGTTGTATGATAATTTCTGGTTTTCCTTATGAATGTCGTTAAATTCTGGTCGAGTCGATTCTGTCTGGAATCCTGGGATAACCGTACTAGGATGCTTCTAGATTGTCGCAGACAGTCGCCTGTTTTTGAGGGTTGGAGTTAGCCAGTTGATCCTAGATAATTCCGGTACCCAGCCATCTCCAAGGAACGGAGGGGTTGTTAGGTCTATGGCGAGGTCGAACCAACGCTTTGTGGGTATTGGAAGGCGCCACTTCCATTTCGCTACTCACTCTGCTATTCATAAGTTTTGTATTTTTCAATCTAACCATGCTAATCTCGTCTGGTTCTTTTTTGATGCAAGCTTTCTCAATGTAAGTACAGACGATTTGTTTCTGTGGGCTTGGTTTCAAGAAAACAAAGGGTTGATGCATACCTCAGGTTTCCGTCGACATCTACTGATTTGCATTTCAGTGTTGATGCTTCGAATAGAGGATATCGTCGTAAAAAGCCTACTTTCGGTACAGGCGCGAATTACATCTGCATGCCGGACCACCACCCCATACATTGGCACAAATTATGAACTGTTCGGCTTCGATATTCTTGTCGATGCACAACTCAAACCTTGGCTACTCGAGGTTAACTTGTCTCCAAGCCTTTCATGGTGGGTTTAGCTTAACTATTGTTTACATGGTTGGTGGCGACAACATTAGAGTTTGCTGTTGAAAATCCCTTATAAGTCTGTTCACGTGGAAACTTTTCTTTCAAACGCATTTGTATGTTCAATTGGAGCTCTTCTTTTCATAAAAGTGTGTTAAATGCAGTGATGCCCCATTGGATTCGTTGGTGAAGACGAGGTTGATCTGCGATTTATTCAACTTAGCATGTGTACCTCTAGTAAATCGGAAGCTTGCTGGCATCGATTCGCTTCACACATTTAACGAAAACGAAAACGGTATGTCTTTTCGAACACCCATGCCTTTCTCTATTTTTCTTGACAGCAGCTGCATACTATTGTAGAATCGAGTGAATCAAATGTTTACTCCGATGGTAGCAAAAAAATCCTTAGCCCTCCAAAACGCGGTTTTACCGTCAAGGTCAGTCATTATCAGTCCTTTTTTGTATCCTTCTGTCTAACTATCCAATTCCTCTACTCTGGATGTCTTCGACCTGTCTATTCTTTCAGTCAATTTGTTTTTTTAAGCGTAAAAGAGTTTTTCACAACGCATTTGCTACGTCCCCGAATGGCGTGGATGCGATTATGCGCGCAATATATCGTCGTGCACGGATGGAACTTTTGCGGAAGGGTGGCTTCGTACGAATTTTTCCGCGTGAACATTCCTTCCCACTATACAGGTCATACTTTTCCCTCATGTTCCACTTTTTCTGTGTTGAATGGAAATTACGGTTTCTTTCTACACTAGTCCGAGCACTTCGTTCTCTCTCATGTTTTATTGTTATCATTTTTTCGCTTAAGAGGCCTAATGGAACGTATTGGACCTGATAAACGGGACGAAATTTTATACATGAAGGAATATGGGTTCGATGACAAATTCAACGAAACACAGATTAATGAAGAAAGTTTAGCGCTCCTCTACCATGAAGTGATCATGGATAGTTCTTTGGTAAGAGCTGCACATATTCTCCGGTCACTTACTTTACCGTCTTTTCACAAAGATATATCCTAATGGCTTACTTGCTCATCATGAATGTGAGCTGTACTTGGATGACGAACTACAATGTAAATCAAGGGTCCGCCCTCTCTGTGAGGTTTTTAGAGCTGAGTGGCTCGATAGAAGCGTTGACTTAAAAGTAAACCAATGCTAGAGTCCCTTCCAGCAGTAAACTTCGTCAAAAGAAGTGGGACCTCTCTCTCGTCCACAGGTAGCGGAGACTGCCGGAGGTGGCGACTTACAAGCGCAACAACATGGCATGCTTAGGGCTACAGAGAAAAAGTGACTTACTCCGTTAGCTACATACTAGTCAAATGAGAAGCTTTACGTATCTTTCACGATTTTTGTCCCTCGTGAAGATCAGCCATTTAAGCACTAAATATTCAATGATATCAAGGCGGAACTTGTGGTTTTCGTTAGGGCGAAAATTGTTGTTTTCAGTATCCTTCTATCGAATCGGTTCCTCCAAAGTTAGTTGAAATTATTTGTGCCTGGCACAGCAGTGCAAATGCTTACACACAGAAGATTACTAGAGTTGGAGAAACGTACGCAGGTGTGAATCGTTTGCTATTTATTTGAAGAGCTTAAATCGCCTTTTTTTTTGCAAAATTGCTTCGATTTTGAAGCAAAAATTTGCTTCAAAATCTTACTTTACTGTTCCCTCATACTTTTGTTTAGTTCTCCTTTCTCGTGAGTATTGTTGGACAAGTTTCTGCTCAGTGGCTTAGGTCTCTGGTTTGGTAATACGATCCTAGAGAGCGTCAGTTTTTAAAGTAAAAGAATAATTCTTGTAACTACCATGCCAACAGTTAAGAAAGTAGGTGTTTTCAGAAAGCTGAGAACGTGTTTAGAATTAGACTATAATCTCCTTCTCCCATTGTAGGTTAAAATCATGCATAAAGTTGCAAATCCCTCTCATGGCTAAAGAAGACTAGTTGCTCAATGATTTCCAAGAATGTTAGGATTCTCCTGCCAAGAAGAGAGTTGTGAAGTCGTCCGAAGCCCCGTTCTGCCATCTCCAGTGCGTATAGAAACAATTCGTGAATCATAGTCATTAGCACAGAATTAAAGTGGTTTTGTCTCTTTTAATGTAGCTTTTAATCACATTGTTTCGTACGCCTGTCTTATTCCATATCTGGTTATTTTTCGAACTCGGCGATTTCATCAAGTTCCCGTCTATCCCGTGTGTCATTTTCAATATCTGTAACTGGAGAAATAATCGGAGGTGAAGAGAAAAGCAGTTCGAAGATGTTCAGAACGAAACACCCTACAATTAGTTCACTTTTAGACACTTCGAAACAAGAATGGAAAATTCTCCAGAAATTGGTTCTTTTATGAAGGGAACCGGCTGAACAACTCAGTTTTTAGCATTTACCTCCAGTTTCACAGAAGACTTTGTCTGATATGTTAGATTGTTCAGAAATTGGCGGAGAATTCCAACCCATATTCTTTATCGTGGCATATCAGAGTTTGTTAATCGAACTAAAAACCGTTGGAGTGTCGAGTTTTTGTATATAGGAGCAAATTTATTTATTTCGCTTGCCTAAAGCTCTGGAATTCTGGAGGCGATGAAGTTGCTGAAGGCAGTTTGAACTCGACATAGTTTATCAAGCATTTCTTGTTCAAAAAGTTCTCGAAATATTTGAAGAGTTGGTACTCAATAGGACAAGGACGAGTATGGTGGATGAGGCAGGTTTTCGAATACCGGCTACCGGCCCAACGTTTGCAACATCGGGTGAGCGACGTGTTGCTAATTCTTACGGCGTCCATTTTATGAGCCTCCTCAGTTTCTAAATGTTCTTTAAATGATCGGAAACAATTCAAATGCTGAAAACGAATTCATCTGCAAGTCCTTGTCAGTTTTGCCCGCATGTTCGTCGTCAATGGCAAAAAGACATTCGCAATCATCCTCGTCTTCAACATCTAATTTGCTGTGATGAAATTTTTCAAACGAACGTTGCACTGTGCTAACCTCTTTATTTCTATTGACAGTTTTTACTCGAGTTCTAATATCTGCACAAGCAATGCGAAGAACGAGGAAATAGAGTCGCACTCGCCGTCCGTTTTCTTTTTTTCCCTTTTTTTTGCCTTAATACCTCATTAATGTTTCGAGCCGTTTGTGCTCCATCATTACTTTAGTTGAATTCGTAAAAGCCTACCAAATCTGCGAGATTTGCCAGTAGTACTTTTTTATAACAGTTGTAATTCATTCGCTCAGAGCCAAAGTGCATAAATAAACTCTTGATTGGTATGTGATCGTATAGCGTTTAGAAAAAAATTTATTGCTAGAAGATATGAAAGAAAAGCAAAATTGCAAGTCCTGCATTAATTCCCGAACAATCTAGCGACGAATACGTTCCTTTGTCCCTGTATCACCCACCGAGCGCTAACTGTTGTCTTCTCGAGTTGCAAAGACCGCCCACCTGTCATGCTCATTAGCTCTCCGATAGGATAAATGTATACCCCTTTCGTATCGGTAGAGTATAGATTTGAAGAATGAAGGGAGGAATTTGGAAATTTTCACCAGATCTTACTAAACAAACGAACAGTTGCTAGACAGTAGAATCAGGTATAAAAGGATGAAAAGTTTCTTATTCGAGTCATTCTCATGTTCGTCAACTACTATTGTCGTTCTTTAAGAGCAGGTATAACTTAACTGCATAATTTGAGATCAAGGTGTTGATATCACCATCACATTTATAGCAAATCGCTCTGATGGATAACGACAGCGGTAAAAGGAAAGAGGAGGAAGGGAGACATTTAGACAAAGGGTGTATCTTACTGTTTGCGTGACGTGACGAGTCATACTTAATACTTGATACTTTAATGGCCCGCCCTCACTGGTTGTGCTGACCCCATCATAATCTCCACTTTTCGGGGATTTGATATTTAAGCCACTGTGGTTCCCTGGAATCTCGAGGTCAGCCTGGCCAAAGTCTGCCCCAGATCTTCACCACATCAAGTAGTCGCAGCCCTTGTGGAACAGAGGGAGATTTGCCACCATGCGACTTTGATACCAGGACGATGGTGGATCTTGGTATTGGTTTACTCTTAACTAGGTTTCCTGATGGAAAAGCCAGACTCTTTTTCATCTTGTGAGACCCTGCCAGTGGATGAATGCCCGCTGTACATCGCAATCCGATATCCTAGAACACGTCCCAGCCGCGATGAGGCGGTAAACCGTTAGGAGGAGAGTCGTAATTGAGGATAATTGTTCTGAGAAGTAAACGTGTTCGGCATTTATCTGTTTATTAGGGATATTTTATCCGTTCTGCTTCGCTAGGCATTATAATGCTCTCTCAACAACCATTTCGTTTATACAGTGATTGCATCGAGCTACTGGTCTACAGAGCTATATGGGCCACGTTCAGTGTAGCGGTCAGAAGCGTCTTTCGATTATGATAGGCTGTTCGATCGAGTATCCCGAAATTACTAAGCTCTCATTCTTCCAGTGTCAGTAAATTTTTCATTTTTTATACGACACATCTGATATCGTGCGTATCCCAGTACGCACTTCTAAAATTACTACACAACCTTGAATCCACAGAACTTTTCGCATTTGGATGTAGTTTGACTGTTATTTGAGGATTTTGTATTCTTTTACGTCTTCGATTGTTGATCTGATTCTTCCTGTAATCCTGAGACAGCTTTCTTTCCAGCGTTCTCAGGGAGTCGCTGAATTTTGAGATTCAGAGGGAGCTTTTTCTAAGTAGGTGCAAATTTGGAGATGCCAGGGTGTGTACTACACGGTATTTCTAACGACTGCACTTCTTCACCTGTCATTGAATTTGTAGTTATTATCACATATATCACCCGTCATTCCGTTGATCGTCGAGTGTTTCGAACGGGCGCTAGTAAATTTTCCACTTTTCTCTGTCGCATGCAATGGTATCCCAGTGGATTCCGCTTGTTCTAGGAACTCGTTGAGCATCATACTTTTCTTCCAGGGCTTTTGTAAAGAACTCTGATTATCGGTTCGGTGGTCTTCTTGCAGTACGTTTGACATCCCGCATTAGTGTTGTAATTGTTACAGAGTTAATAGACATCACTCTGATGATTTTGCTACTAAATTTTAATGCTGTACTCAGTTCCAAATAATGCTGTGCCTATGTTAAGTACATATAACATTTTTTATAGTTATTTTGTACAGCATACCTCACTTTGTATTATTTTACATAACATCATTTTTTATACCTTTTTCGCCACTTGGATAGGTTGATTCAGCAGAATGAGACTTTCAAAAAATTTGCGTAGTAGTACCATAAGTATCACTGTTTCTGTGACCGATCGTTGAACGATTCGAACGGAGTAAAGTATGCATTCGTCTGTGTACTCTACCCAGAATTGTCCAGAAGACTCGAAGAGATTTATATGTCTCGTTCGCTATCTTCTGAACTCTGAGGATTGGAGAGTTCGTACTCTTTGTGTGCCTCTAGGACCTTAGAAGAATAAACCAACAACAGCTCTTCTTTAGTGACTGTTGTCTACCTGATTTTCTCAGTTTTTAAAGTGGTCGAAAATTTTCCAGTTTTCAAGAAGCCACCATTGCATGGAATGTGTGAAAATATGTGAGCTGCACTCGAAGTGTGTGCGAAAAACTGAACACGTTTAGCGCAGTGGTTAGAGGAACTCTGCAGCACATCCGTGATTATTACTTAAATCCCACGCTCGAATAAACCAAGTTTTCTCTCCCATCTAAAGGAACAGGTTGGTACCGGACTCGTCTGGAATGAAGAAAAAACACTGCCTTAATTCCATCACTAGGCATTCGCAACTCATTTGGAAGTATATATATGAATTTATTCATCTTTACGATGGTTAATGGGTCGAGTGGATTCCGCATCCTTAAGGAATTGGTCAACGCCCGGCTCTCGACACTTTTTTTTCACGAAAAAATTGTGCCAGATGCTGGGATAAATATTGTGGAAACGAGCCATATCGTTAATTTCTAGAATTTATAGCTGGATTTTTAGATTCTATTCTATTTTCAAGAAGGATTACTCTTATTATGGACTTGCTGTTTTTCTTAATTTGCACTGTTTGGTTAACGTAAAGTTAACTTGATTTTACAGCTAGGCTACCAATTGTCCGACCTTCGGCACGGCTTCGCACAAAGAGTTGTTCAGAGTGGTATGAAGTGAAAAAAGCAACACTCGCTGAAGCCAAGTTGAAACTTCGACTTCAGCAAGAAGCATCAGAATTCGAGGGCCCAGGGCGGTAAGCTCTAATTTTATTGCCCATTTATAACTGATTTGCGAAACTTCGGTTTTTTCCATTTTCCAATAATCAGCAGAAATTCATTTTGCGTTCTTTTTCACTTTTTGCTTCTGGCTTTCGCTGAACACTGTTCCAATAACTGGGGCAGTCTGGACCTCATAAGTGAAGCAATCTTATTCCAGGCCAGAAAATAAGGAGAACTCTTGCCCGTCTTTTGTGCCTACATCTTAGTTGTATGCTCAGTTTAAATAGATATTGTTGTGATGAAAGAACGAGTGTAAATAAGGCCTATCGAATTATGTATTACATGGTGTCATTTTTTGCAGAAAAGCTTCTTATAGTTGGAATACATTCTCTTATTGTTTCTATCGTACTCTGTAATTGCTTGTTTATGGTTCAGTATTCTTGTGTGGTTTTCAATACCGCACATTTTAACATTCGGTTTTACTTTATGCCTTTATGGGCTTTCATTTCCACAGTATTTCAATCAAATGCTCGTCTATCTTCTTGGCGTTTCCGATTTCGTGGAAATGGTTGCCTTCAAAATGTTTTCCTATCTTTGTTCCATGTCTGTCTTCTGTTGTATAACACATTTGTGAAATAGGTTTTCACGTGAATGAATATCATTGTCTGTTAGCGATTCGCACACTGAAATAGACGGAGCTCTAAAGCATCCCTCTCCCTCGCTCTTTCTCTTCCTTCCTTCCTCTCTCCCCACCGCACCCAAGCAGTTTCGTTACTTTACATCAACTTATTGCTAGTGTTTTCTCAAATTTTCAGTTTTATAGTAGTCGTGTTACATCTCAGAAGGAACGAAAGGAAAATAGTTACTGTTTTATACAGCGAATTTCGAGTCATTGTAATTAATTGGATTCGAAAAAGCCTTGTTAAATTCCACAAAATGCCGGAAAGCGTGGGATTTCAGAGCTTCAAGAGCTAAACCTGAAGACATTTTTAGAAGCGGCCTGGCTGTTCGAGATTTGTTCTTGGAAGCACTAGACGAGATTTCAAAACTGACTTTCCTTTAACTTTGGTATGTCTAATCAATATGTATTCTTTCTTTGATGAGCTTACACGAGGCTGATAATTATATTTATTTTCGACTAACGTTTCAACGTCTCGTCTTCCTCAGAGCCGATTATCTGAGTCGATGGTCCACGCTTGTCATTCGTCTCGACGTGGCAGCTTCGCGTTCGTGTCGAGTCAGGTCCTCAGCGGGCCATCTCCTCGAATGAGGCATACTCACTCGGTGGTGCCGTTTTATGCAGGATGCTAGTGGTTGATAGCTGTGATTGTCTGGTGATAGCAACTTGTTTTTCCGGAGAATCAATCGTGCAAAAGTCGGTATCATTATCACAAAAAAACATTGATTAGTCACACCGAAGTTAAAGGAAAGTCGGTTTCGAAATACTGTTATTGCTGTTTGCTAGCTGATAATGATCTTCCACACTAATGTCGTTGATTGCAGGCCGTGTCGATTCTCCATGGTATCCTGGGATAGCCGTGTTATGGCGTTGCGACTTGGATTGTAGAAAGTGAAACGTTGCCGGATAACTCTGGTACTAATAGTTCCCAGGATCGACTTTCTATTAACCTCGGCATTGGAATATGAATGTGTCGTTTTCTTGTTCAGCAATCGCGAGGTTTTTAAACAGCATACATTTACTTCCATAGAAAAACACAATACAATACAACGCTAGCTGAGGTTTCGACAGTATCGCCTTCTTCAGAGCCTGGAAGGGTGTACGGATATGCAGTCTACTAGGCCAAACGCTTCAATAACACCTATAAAAAGAGGAAAGACTCATTGGTAATTACATGATCAACAACTTCTCGAAAAACCCACCGCCTTTTTCGTGACTTCCAATGAGGAAGTTTAGAACAGCTGATTATAGTCGCATGTGGTTGACGACTGCACCATCCCACATCAAAAATCGATGCGAACATACGGGATCAGGTCGCGTATGACCTCCGGGCTTCCGTCCCTGCTATTCATTGTAGGGTTTTTGGCATTTATCCAAAAAGCCTCAAGGAGTTTTCGCGCTGCTGTTTTGGACTCCTGTGGAAGGATATTGACTTTTACTTCAAAATTGTCTCCGCTATGCTTTTGTATCCTATGCGTGCCTAGTGGGGTGCTTCGTCTTAGTTTTCGTTTGCCATCTAGGTGTTCTTTTATACGGATACACAAAGGTCTGCCCGTTTCGCCAATATATTCATCTCCGCAATTATTACAAGAGATCAGGTATAACGTACCTGAACTCATGCAATCACCGCCCCTGCCGTAAGGGCAAATTACGCAATTTGTTGTTTCACACAGACGGTCATACAGGCGGTTGCGAACTAATTGGCGACGTAGAGTAGCCGGTGGTATTTCAACTATCGCTACCGATTCCTCTAGATTTGCCCTTCTTAAGCATCGTTTTATAGCTGCGCTTACTTTATCGCTTATAAAAGGCAACATAAACGGGATTTTGTCTTGGCCAAGTGTTTCGCGTGGGCGCGTCGTTCTCCTTGTAAACTTATCTCGTGGGGTTACTATTTCGTAGCCATTGGAGATGGCTATTTGCCGAGTCACGTCGCGCGATTCTTCCTTTAGTTCCCTGGTAGTGCACACAGAGGTGGCTGTTCGAAACATGTTTCTCACAATCGCCCTCTTTGTGTGTGAAGGGTAGGAAGAAAGGAAATGAACAAGGATGTTCTTGTTACTTGGCTTTCGATACCACTTTGTCAGGTAAGCGCTACTTGATAGGTTTATTTGAACGTCCAAAAACGGAAGCCAGTTTTTTTCTCGGTTTCTCCCGGGTGAACTTTATGTACTCGGTACATAAAGTACGGTACTGGTACTAATGTGTGTCTATATTGTTGAGCTTACACGAGATCGATAAAGATGTTTATTCGGTCAACGTTTCGTTCTGGTAGCAATTTCACGACTCAGGAGGGGCATTGCAGGCCTGAAATGCAGGGACGAACCGGAAGCGTGCCCGTTCTGGACTTAGCTCTAGTCACCCAAATTTATTAGGTTGGTACATGTGAAATGTCCGATTTTACTGTTTCAATGTCCCATGTAATTTTACAAATAAAGATCTTGTTATTTATGTATGTTTAATACACATTTTTGAAACACAAATTCTGCTTTCTTTATATCTAATATTGGTTTTTTTTTCAAAATTTACTATTTCAACATTTTTATAGGCTTCAACTTTGGTATGAATCAGCGTGATATTCGTCTTTTTTGTACGAGTAGAAGAGTTGACATAATGCCGGGGCAGGAGCTCGGAATGTCATCAAGTTTGCGGTGAAGGTAGCGTTGGTGAATCAACACTTCGAACATGGTTCCGGAAATTCCGATCTAGTGACTTCGACCTCGAAGTTAGGGGAGGCCGCGAACGTATCAGTAAACTTGACAACCACGAATTTAAGGCACTAATGGAAGCAAACACGCGAACAAATCGTTCGAGAGCTTGGAGAACAGTTTGGCGTAAGCACAGGAACAATTCCCACTTACTTGAATCGCATAGGAAAGAAAAAACTCGACAAATGGTTGCCGCACGAATTAAACGATAATCAAAAAGTCGTGTGTTGTACTGTTTACATTTAAAATCGGACATTTCATTTGTTACAACCTATTAACTCGGAACTATTTCCATTATTTAGCAAATTAGAGGAAAAAGCAACGAAAGCATTTAGTGCTCGAACAAGGGCTGGTTTTATTTACTCCATAGAACATTGTCTAAGTTCTATTTATTGGCTCTCGTCATCACCAAATTTAAACCTAAATTTCCAAACAACATGCAAATAAATGCGAATCAACGTTTATTTAATCAATGATTAAACGCCACATTGTGGTTGGAGGCGCCACTGCGACGCACGTGGAATTGATCTACGCGCCCAAGGCTCACCAAGCCTTCCATCTCTCCAGAGTCGGCAAATTGGTAGCAGACTTGTCTGGGAGGATAGCAGCACTGACTCGATAAATCGGTAGGCCACTGCGAGTCATTGTAAAGGCCAGATATGCATTCAATCACTTCCAAACGATGCTCAATGAAGTCGAAACCATGGTGCATCCCTCAGGGATTGATCAATGCCGAGAGCTTTATCCTTTTCATACTTTCTTACTGAACGACAATAATCCATTAAAAATGTGAAAGTGTTTCTAATTCATCATTAGATTCATATTCTAATCCATCATTAGGTTCATATTCTTCAACATCATCAACTCATTCCGTTTATGTTCCTTATAGAGGATTACGGCTTAGGCTTACCACTAAGCGAACGCTGATTTTTGGGTCCTTCAGTTGGTCGGTGTCTTCTTGGGTCGTTTATCATTCTTACGGTTCTGGGGAAATCTGGCATCAATTTGCTAAGCCCGGATGGATGGGGACTCGTCAGGCGTGGTTGCGCAAACCAGCGGCCACGTATGTGTTGTTGCTGAGCACCACTAACGACGGCGCTACTTTCACCTAGTTTGTCTTAGTTGAGCTTGTTTAAACATATTGTGACAGTGGTTAGAACTTCTGAGTTTGAAAGTTGACTATCGGAGAGTAAACCATGTAGAAAAGCGTAGGCGTAACTTACGTCCATCCACGTCCATTTTTCAACAAAATTCTTAATCAAAAAGGAAAGAGAAAACGTGAGGAATTTTGAAGCTTTATCAGCGTTACTAGAGTGGCGAATCAGTTTTGGCTTGTTATTTTTAATTTTTTAACATTATTGGTATTACTATGATGCTGAGATATTTGCAAAATTTAGAGCCGGACCAGATCGGACCGCAATTACTCTTTCCGGTTTCACGTGTTCACACCGCACCACTGAGGCATTATTAAAATTTATTTTGAGTTCTGCACTATCGAGGGAGTACTGCACATTGTCCTCTCCAATATAAGTGGTGGTAATCTGTTCACTTCTGCCTAAATATTGTAGCCAAAGTCGGAACTGAGCAAATCAGTCAGTCAGTCATCATATTTCTTGACACCATAAGCCAACAGAAAATTTTCTTTTCACATCGATTATAATGTTATCATCTGTATCACCTGTAATCCCGTTGATCGTCGAGTGAGTCGAGCGGGCGCCAGTAAATCTTCCATTATTCCCTATCGCGTGCAAGAATAGCCCAGTGGGTTCTGCTCGCTCTAAGGACTCGTTGAGCACCCTATCTTTCGTCTAGGCTGTTCGTTAGGAACTCTGACCATCGGGTTGGTGGTCTTCTTGCAGAGCGTTTGCCATCTCGAGGAATCCAGTCATTAACGGCTCTTGTCCATCGGTTGTCGTTCATACGCTTTACGTGTCGGACCGCCTTATCTTAGACTATTTGGTGTGCAGAACGGCATCCTTGATTTTTGATCGTTGACGCAGGTCGGAGCTTCGGATCCCTTTCCTTACTTGTGTGAAGTGGGGTACTCTTAGAATCGTCCTTTCGACTGCGCGTTTGATAACGCTGAGTGATCTTTCATCCTGCTTACGCAGCGACCAAGTTTCTGACGCATACGTTAGGGCAGGAAGTACCTTTGAGTCGAAAAGGTGGGCACGGAATCGGGTGTTCTTTGTTCTCTTCACTACATCCTCGATGCTCTTGAAAGCTTCCAAGACGCTCGTTTCCTTCTGCTCAGCTCCAGAGATAATTCGTTCATTATATTGATTTCCCGACCTAGATAGACATAACTGGAGCATTTGGAGATATTCGTTCCGTTGAGCGTGAATGGGGCATAGGAAACCAATTCGCTCTCCATGAACATCGTTTTTGTGAGTTTTAGAAGACCAATCATTCCACAGGCTTTATAAAAGTCGGCTAGCATTCCTTACACTTGGCTAGTGTTGGTGCTAGAAAAACGATGTCGTCAGCAAAACCAAGATGGTGTAATTGCCGGCCATCGATTTTCACTTCCATGCTGTCCTATTCCAATGTTTGCATGACGTTCTCGAGGGTGGCGGTAAGTAAATATGGCGAGATAGTGTCTCCTTGCCTAACCCCTCTTTTGACGTCGATGTTGATATAGTTGTAGAACGGTGATATCCTGGTTGTGAAATATTTATATAGCTCACGAATAACCTTTATACACTGACTAAGGACACCCTGATCATTAAGGGCTTCCATGACTGCTTCTATCTCAGTTGAGTCAAAGGCCTTCTTTAAATGGATGAAAGTGAGACAGAGCGGTCTTTTGTACTCTTGCGATGATTCAGTGAGTCTTGCTATCGTGTGTATGTGGTCCATCATACTAAATCCTTTTCAAAACCCTGCTCGCTCACATGACTGCCTTTCGCCCAGTGTTCTGGCAATCCTGTTTAGGATGACTCGAACGAAAAGTTTGTAGAAGGCAGACAGTAAACAGATTGGGCGATAGTTGCCGATGTCGCGTAGGTCACCTTTCTTGAACATTAGCACGGTCTTGCTGGTCTTCCACTGAGTAGGGAGCTTGTATTCAGATAGGTAACGTGTGAAGAGCGGAGCCAATGTGTTCACGAGAACTGGCGGAAGGTTCTTCAGGTGTTCAGGTCTTATCCTGTCCGGACCTGCTGCTGTTCGATTTTTCCCTGACGAAATAGCATGTCGGATATCGGAAGGGAGAACCGGTGACACAACATATCCATCCTCCTTTGTTTCATATGAGGGGAAGGAGGACGTGACTATTGAAGAGACCTGAGTAGTATTCGTGAGTGATTTTCTCCATTGTCTTTCTGGACGCTGTAACTCTCCCATCTGGGTGTTGGAGTGCAATCGTTTTGGTCTTGTAATTAGGGAAGCTTCGGTGAGCTTTGCGAACGCTTTTCCGAGCCTCTGCAGCTTCGACCATTACTGCTGCTCTTCTCTCTTTAAGATCTTCTTTTATCGCCTGTCTGCATTGTTTTGGAAGTTCGGACATTAGTTGGCCGTTGGCGGTTACTTGCAGCTCATGCGATTCAACGCTGTCTTATCAGCACAAGTGTTTCTGGAGACAGGCTTCTCTTGGTAACTTTCGAACTCGAACTCTCAGCTTTAGTAGCGCTAACATGAAGATGTTGAATGAGCCAATTGTATTCTTCGTCGATGTCGACCAGAGCGGCATCTTCCCAACAGCCGACTGATGAATTGAATAAGTCGCAGTTTATGATGGTTTTGGGACTTCGTTTTTCGAATTTAGCTGTTTTTCTCGTTTTTACGAGAAATAAAATCTTACACGAAGGAGGCGATAGTTTGATCCGGTATAGGATTTTGGGACTAAAATGACATCGGTAAAACAAAACATTCGACTTGCCTTGATGTGACCTATTTCGTTATGATACCCTCCATTGGGAGACTCCCATGTCCAGCGTTAAGAGTGGGGCTTCTGGAATTGCGAGTTACTATCGATGGTCTTGGTCGTCATGATAAACTCAGATAGCCGCTCACCCTGTTCGTTGCATTCTGATACGTGGCTCCCACTGTGAAGTTCTTCAGACATTCTTCTTTGTCAAATCTTAGTGTTAAAAATTTCCAATGATGACCTTGAAGAACGTATGGTCTTCTCTGTAGAGCTTCTCCAAACCCATATAGAACGCTTCGGCTTCTTCTTCGTCATAATTTGATGTCGGCGCGTAAACGACGAAGATTGTCAAACCGATATTGTTCCACATCTTTTTAATCTTAAACGTCCGATTCGGGTTGTAAGTTGTTCGAATGAATCGATGTTCATGGAAAAACTGGTGTTGACGAGAACGGCGACGCCGCCGACTCCTCTACTGTCGCATGTTCCGCAGAACGGTTCGCCTCTGGTGTCATAGACGACGTTGAATGGGTGGCGTCGTGCCTTATCCTTTTTGCTTGCAATATCAAGCCTTCTATCCGGGATTCAGATGCAAGTGTGTGTGCATTGCAGGTATAGATCGTCACCTTAGTTCTTTGTAATCCAGGCGGCTTCCATTGGCCCTGAGATTTTAGCAGCCTCTCCGTACTCGTTCTACCCAACGCTGCGAAATTGGGGACTCTTTCGGGGTCAGGGGAATGAGGCTCTGATTAACATTTTTGATACCCACGCATAGCTTGCTGGGCTCTGAACGTGGGGGCTGGGTATACCCACGGGAAGCTTGTCAAGCTCTCCCGGAGTGGACATGGAGCTTATTCGTTGGAGGGGACTCCTAACCGCCTCCCATGTACTTCCCTACCACTTGATTGCAGGCTTTTGGCCAAATTGACTTGTAGAATACAATGCGTACAAGCGATAACGCATCCACACACGCATGCATGAATACGCGTAGCAAATACAGCGAGTGTGTGCCAAATCGGCGCAGCAGAAATAGAGAGTCTATCCCCTGAATCAACCTGCGCCTTACTGAAGCAATCGCTTTTGGTCCGGTTTAACCCCCTACCCGCCACAGGAGGACACGCCACGTAGCCTTGCGAGTAATTGGCTCGAGATCCCTCATATGAGGGATCCGTGGTATAACGTGATAGAAAGTTTTATTGTCAATAAAAACAGTAACTATATCTTTGCACACTCACGGAGAGGAAAATTGTTGGAAAAAATTGTGAAAGAAGTACTGGAAGAGAGCAGAATAAGTCATAAATTACTGAAAAAGGTCCATATGGAATAGAAGGTATTGGTATGGAGAACATTAATAGATTGTAGACGAGCAAACACTCATTAAGGAAAGGAAAAAAGGGATTCGGCTTCTACATCGCCCTTGAGCGGTCGGCTACTTTTACATTCCTACTTTCGTTTCTGATTTCGGTTTTAACATCTCTCCGAATCGGAAGACCGAGCGGAGGATTCGTCGCCGAAAACACACCTCCCTGCGATCCACATCGTGGTGAAAACCTGGATACACTCTTGCAAGCTTACGTTAGGACTCCAGGGAGGACCAAGTTGCACGACCAGCAATGGGCTAGCCTCAGTACCCGTACACTGGGTGCTCCCGTCTATGACGTTAGGCGGTGAGACGAGCGGTGAGAGGCCAGAACTGGGGTTACGCAGAACGTCATTGGAACCGGATCTGACGAACACACGCACTACACGCTATGGAGATGATTTCTTACTATGCACGTATAATGCCAGAACACTGACGCCGATCTTCACGCCCTTCTTGTAGCCGCAGATTGCATTAAATTCCATGTGATCGCATTACAAGAAACAAAAATCAAGAAGACCGACATATGCCAACTAAACAACGGGACCCTTGTGATCTCTGGAGAAAATGTCCCGTCATGAAGTGTCGGTGGCGTAGGCTTTGTCGGCCACCCGTCCATTGTCCATCTCGTCGACTCATACGTGATTCTTTCCCCTCGCATAGCCGTCCTCCATCTTCAACTGTTTCATCGTAAGAAGATCACTATCATCAACTGCTACTCACTGACCGACGTAGCTGATGAGAACGAATTAAATGCGTTCTACTATCAGTTGGAGGAAGTCATCTGCAATGATAAAGCATATCATAGATTTGTTGTTGGAGACTTCAACGTCAGAATAGGAAAGGCCAACGAGAGCGAATACATGATTAGGAGAAATAAATGAGAATGGGAACAGTCTCGCAGGACTCCTGTCAGCAGCACATCTCTTTCATGGAAACTCGTTTTCCCAGAAGAAAGAAAGCCGCCACTGGACATGGGAGTCTCCCAACGGCATGACTCCTGCGGAGATCGACCTTAACCTGACAAATAGAAGATGGTGTCAAGTTGACACATCGGTAGTCCCGCCATTCTGTACTGGTTCCGATCACCGTCTTCTTTGCGCAAAGATTCGATTCAGCCGCAAGCTGGAAAAGAACTCTCTTCATCGACCACGAGGAAAAAGTCTAGCTGTACAGACGAGAACATTCTGAGCGAAGTGCTGTCCAAACGTGACTGGCAGGTTAAAGAAGACCCGACCGAAGACTACGAGCTGCTTATAAAAGGACTGAAAAGTTGTGCCGAGTTAGCTTCAGTTCCTCAAGCAAGAAGATCGGATCGCATCTCCATCACTACTAAGGAGTTGCTCGAAAAGAGAAGGAAACCCTACTGCAACACGTTTAACATGGCTAGTAATAAATGCCAGCTGAAGAAGAGCTTTGCAGGAAAATCTACCACGGTACAAGCAGAAGAAAATACTTGAAGCCGCAGAGAAAAGAAGCAGTTTGAATAAATGCCGTCGGGAATTGTGTGATTATAATGTTCCGCTGTCAACCCTGATGAACGAAGATGGGATCATCAAAAACTCCCGCCATGATATGGAATTAATAGCGGAAACGTTCTACACCAACCTTTTCCGTTCCACAGTCCCCGTCTCAGCCCCTAATATAACCGCAGGAGAAAAACCACCTGGAATTCTTTCGTCGGAGGTTCGAGTTGTGGTAGAAAGCATGAAAAGAGGCACAGCTCCAGGAAGGACCCGATGAATATCACTGCCGATTTCCTTAGAGCTGGAGGCCACAATTTACATGTAATTCTCGCAGATCATATGACAGGCTACCTTCGAAAGGAAAAAATCCGGGGCCAGTGGAGACGACGGGCATGGTTATCCTACCCAAGAAAGGAGACCGAAGGAATCTTCGTAATAATCATCCCATATGCTTGTTAAGTGTACTCTACAAGCTCTTCACGAAGATTATCCTCTCGCGCATATCCAGGGCACTGGATGAGGCTCAACCAGTCGAGCAAGCAGGATTTCGAAAAGGATTTTGCTGCATGGACCACATCCAAACCGTGTCCAGGGTCATCGAAGTTTGACGGGAATACCACTTGCCTCTAGTCCAAACCTTTGTCGACTATGAGAAAGCGTTTGATAATGTCGAAATGAATACAATCCTATCAGCGCTCGTTGACCAAGGAGTGGACCCTTCCTACATAAGGACTCTGTCCCACTGTTATCGGAACTGCACTACAAAAATACAGCTTTTCCATCGACCTCTTACAATAACCATAGGGAAAGGGGTTCGACAGGGCGACACAATACTGCCAAAGCTGTTCAGTGCCGCACTGCAGTGGATAATGAAGTAACTCGGATGGGGATGAGAAAGGTATACGTTTTGATGGAAATTTCCTACCAAACCTTCGTTTTGCAGACGACATTGTCATCTTCTAAAAAAGTACTAGTGAAGTAGAGGTGGTGATCAACGAGCTCAACGAAGCGGGGAAAAAGATCGGACTTCGCATAAATCGAAAGAAGACCCAGTTCATGAAAAACCCATGGTGCGAAGGCAAAAAAATTAAATTGGATGGCTCTCCCATTGCAGAGACCACCTTGTACGTTTACCTTGGGCGATCGATGAACATGGAAAACAACATGAACGAGGAACTAGATAGAAGAAGGAGAGCAGCTTGGGCCGCATTCGGGCCTCTCAAAGAAGTCACCGACCAACTGAAGGGTATGGAACTCGCAAGCGTTGCCATGTTCGAACAAGACCATCACCATGGACTATGATTGCGAGAGAAAGGAACGAATGGCATATGTGCTGAGGTCCGTACAGCTCGTGAAGACGGACCGCCAAAGTATCCAAGTAAATAAGTATTCTTCGGCATAGGTGCGGGTTTCTGCTGTTGCATAAACCTCCCGTTGTATTTTGTCCTACGCTACCCAAATAAGTACAATAAGTAGAGAAACCATCGGAATCTGGGGTGTTTGCAACTCAAGGGAGTTAATCCGAGACTTCACGGAGACGCAAACCAAGAAAAGCTTCGAACTGTATCCACGAAATACTAATACGAAGTGTGGATGGTCATGGATTATCTTCTTCATTGAAGAAAAATTCCACAGTGAACAAAGGAATTAAAAGATATTTAAAAATACTAAGGGCAGTTGTTGATTTGGGCTCTCCAGATCAATCCCGCTGACAGGTGATTGCTGATGGCAGAGATCGATAGAATTAGCTGAGGAACAAGCGAAACGAAAAACCCGCATGGTGTGGTGGTGAACGCGTTACTCCCCGGAAAGAACAATAGCGCGTTCGTTCCGCACTGCAGACACCTGCGGTCCGGAGTTTTGCAAATATCTCAGCATTATGGATGAGTTATATTTCGCAACATACTCTGCCATTAAAAAGAAAAAGGCAGTAAATAAAAGGGTTAAGACTGAAGTTATATTTCGAAATATACCATGCCATTGAGAAAAACATGCAGTAGACAAAACGGTTAAGACTACGGGCAGTAACTAATAACAAATGTATACTTGTATGAATATGAGGGGTTCGGGAACTGGCAACTTCTCCTCTTTCAAACCAACAATTCGATATTCAATCGGCGCTCGAATGTCCACTCGAATGTGACAATGTCGTGCCAACGAACGATGGATGGCGGATGCCGCCCAGGGCGACACAGTCTGAAACGAAACAGGAAAAATTCAACCTTTTTTCTTAAAAAATAAAGCTTAAGCCACATCGTTTATAAATGAGATCGATTTTTTTTCCAGAGAAACTGCTCTAAACGAGCCATCTTTCACCTCTACTGTGCTGAACGCAGATAGTGAATTTTCCTATTTTTTTTTTCGAATTTTCCTAAGTGAAAGCTTACTACAGAACTTTCCATTGTGTTCTAAGGTTCGGCGTCAGGTGCATTCTTCAAGGCTGTGATGGTTCGTGTCAAATGTTAACAGGAATTCCACCGCTAGCCCAGTGGTAGTGACTCCGTTGAACTTGAGCACGACGTCGCCCATGGCCAACCAAGCCACATCCGCTAGCAACTGCCGATTGTGTGCGATAAAGACCCGGGAACGTCATCGCAAAGCTATCTCAGGTTTTCAGGGCGAATTTACCCAACAAGCATTCAATAATGCTCATAAATAAGACCAAAAATCCACAGGCAATAGCCGAACCCACACACAAAACTCCGAAGGCGTTCATGGATAGGCTCACGTGCCACTCACCACACCAACCTTGGTCCTTGCTTAGCCTTTCTTTCAGCCAGTTTTTTTCCACTCTAACGATTCTATCAGCAATCATCCGTCAACCGGAATGATCAGGGGAACATAAACTAGCATTGAACCCAGATAATCTGGAGGTGCAGTCGAAATCGCAATTTCTTAACCTTTATTTACTGCCTATTCTTTTTTGCTCATTCCTCTTCCTGCCTTTCTCCCCAGATAATTCCCGCTGACGGGTGTTTACCGATAGCACTGTAAGCGTACATAAGAGAAAGGCAAGACAAGGGCCTCAACTAGTGTGATAGAGAGCACCCGGCAAGAGTTCTAAGCTCTTGCTCATATCAAATCATCTTTGTAGTCGTATTTCATATAGTATCCTACCGTAAGAAAAATAGGTAGTAAATTATAGTTAAGACACTCCAACTTCACTGAAGTGCAAAAACGTGGTATGCGAGAGGGACGAAAGCTGATAAGGTTGAAAAACATAAGACTATCAGTTAGTGATAAGGGTGGAGACTTTGTCGTAATTCCCCATCAGCTAGATGTTGAGATAACGAAAGAGCATCTTGAAGATGCTTCGCTTTATCGTACATCATCTGAGAGAGAGTTCAAAAGTAGATGCCGAAAATTGAACCATGAATGGGTCAAAATGGCAAGGGCTTCTGGTTTAAAACCATCAGTTATGTTTCAACTAAAAGTTGACTTACCAACGTGCTCCGTCTTGTACTTGCTTATAAAAACTCATAAGTTGGTATCCAGCAATGATCTTGTGTCTACCGATCCATCGCTACTTAAGGTCAGACCAATCATTAGCTGTGCAGACGGGCCAACGGATAGGATAACGTGGTTTTTAAACCCAATACTTAACCAGTTGTTGAAACACATTCCAGCCCATCTTACGAATACACAGAAGTTTCTGGATCGTCTACGTACTGCGCAGCCTAGCAGCGCGTACGTGATGGAGTCCTTCGACGCTATCGCCCTTTATGCAAACGTGTCGAATGACTCCGCAATGCAAGCCATATTCGAACTCCTTATAAAACACGAAAGAGAAATAAACATGTATGGCTTCAAGACAGAGCAGTTTGTGGCACTCTTAAAAGAATGCTTGAACTGCACAATCTTCAGATGGTCCGGAAAGTACTAAGCTCAAATAAGAGGGTTGGCAATGGGACAACGACTGGCACCAAGTCTTGCCATTGCGTCTATGTCTAAGGTGGAAGCACTGGTGACTGATCTCGGGCCGCTGACTCTACTGTAGATATATAGATGATTGTTTGTCCTTGAACTGCACAATCTTCAGATGGTCCGGAAAGTACTAAGCTCAAATAAGAGGGTTGGCAATGGGACAACGACTGGCACCAAGTCTTGCCATTGCGTCTATGTCTAAGGTGGAAGCACCGGTGACTGATCTCGGGCCGCTGACTCTACTGTAGATATATAGATGATTGTTTGTCCTTTGCTCAACAGAAGAGGAAATGGACAAATGTTGCGAGTTGTTGAATAAACGGCCAGAGTATATTAAGTTCACCCGAGAGAAACCGAAAGAAAAATGGCTTCCATTCCTGAATGTTCAAATTAACCAGCCAGAAAATGGCTACGTTACGAAGTGGCACCGAAATCCAAGTAGTAAAAACATCTTAGTACATTACCTCTCTTCTCACCCTCTCTCACACGAAAAAGACGCTTATAAGAACCATGTTTCGAACAGCAACCAACGTGTGCACGGGGACAGAGCAGAAAGAGGAGTCCAGGAACTTGGCGCGTCAAAAAGCCATTTCTAATGGCTACGAAACTGTAGCTCGGGATAGGTGTAGCGGAAATCCTAGGCCCCCAAACGATAGCTCTAGCGAAAAAAGGTCCCGTTTATACTTCCCTTCATTTCAAATAAAGCAAGTGTAGTTATAAAACGCTGTTTAAGAAGGGCTGGTCTAGAGAATTCGGTAACGATAATCGAAATACCACCGAGTAATCTAAGACGCCAGCTAGTTCGTAACCGCCTATTCGTCTATGTGCAACGCAAAATTGCATAATTTGCCCCAATGGTAGAGACGGTGACTGCATGAGTTTGGGTACAGTCTATCTGATCTCTTGTAAAGTGTGCCGGGACGAATACGTTGGTGAAACGACTCGACCACTCTGCTTACGTATAAAAGAACACCTAGTCGGCAAACGTAAACTAAATATCCCATTATGCACGCATAGGACTCAAAGACATAAAGGGGAGGACTTTGAAGTACGTGTCACGATCGTCGCACAGGAATCGAGAACACAAGCGCGCAAAACTCTCGAGGCATTCTGGATTAATTCCAGAAATCCGAAAATGAACCGCAGGGAAGAATGCCACATTATCACGTGTGATATTGGGCAGCATATAATACTGTTATACTAATGGTATGAGTACATTAGGCTTCCATGTGAATTCTGTGCGGTTGGTCTCCACTCTACATGCACAGTGGAAGACTCATAGAAAGCGGCAAGTGTGCAAAGAAGCCATTGTTTATTCAATGTGATTGAAATCTTGATTTAGCGCTTTCTCTGTTTGGCTATGGAGGTGTTTGGCCGAATAGATTGCTGCCAACTTGACCTTTCCAGGCCCTGAGGAAGGCGAAATCCGCCGAAACGTCAGCTTATTCGTGAATAAAAATAAAAATAACACCTCACGTTTGCTCAACAAGAATGCGAAGAATTACTTGATCAATGCTGAGGTTAACAGAAAGTCGGTTGTGAGAACTATGGTTAAGACAATCCCGACCATTCAACTTCATTAAATCCACCATCGAATTTTTCTTCCGGAAACTACCGTGAGAAAGGACGTTTAGTTTTTCACACGCAGTATTAATCATGCGCACATGGTCTGTTTTTACACGGTGTGCTAGCATATGATTCAACACCTTTTCTGCTTCTTGGACTCTGCAGTCCATTTTTTCTAGCTGTTTTCCCATATTATTCTAGAAAATTTCCCTCTTCCGTCTGCAGGCCATTACTATCACCCTCTAGTAATCGGTTTTCGCAACATTCCACACATTCCAGATGATAAGCGTGAATGATTTCACACGACTACATGATTCAAGAAATTCCAGTTACAAGTGAATCCCTAGAATTTTCACCACAGTAACTCCCACGACCGACTTTCTATTGACCTCGGCATTGATCAAGTAATTTTCAGTATTCTTGTTGAGCGTATGCTAAACAAGAATACGAAGAATTTCACCACAGTGTGGTGAAAATTCTCCTATTCCATCACAAATTCTGAATATTCGTTCCAAAGGGCGCGTGTGGTGCAGTGGTCGGAAACGCCCTGCAATACACAAGTGGAATCGATCCTGGCGTCCATGGCCCACCAAACCTTCCATCCCTCCAGGGTGGGCAAATTGGTACCACACTTGTCTGGGTGGACAGCAGCACTGATTCAATGCATCAATAGGCAACCGCAAGTCATTGTAAAGGCCATATACGCATTCAATCATCTCCAAACGATGCTTAATAAAGAATGCATGGCGCACTCCTCAGGGATTAATCAACGCCGAGAGCTTTATCCTTTTATCATTTTATTTATTCCAAACAGTGAACATTTGACTCCCATCTTGTAAAATTATCATTCTACCTTCCTTCCTCCATCGCTATCTTCTAAGAAATCACTGCTTTTGGCCTCAGCTAGTTCAATATTATCACAACTGACGTTAAACGTACCTCACCAAAATGAACATCATGTTCGGCAGACCATTCATCGAAAGTGAATAAGAAGATACTAACGATAACGGAAAACGTGATTGTCGAAGAAGATCTAAGGATCTAGAGAAACTGAGTTCAACGATGAGATCAAAGTTCAGGAGAAAGACGAATGCTCAGAGAGGGTTAGTGCTTCACATCGAAATGACCGTCAACGACACTCAGTGTGAAGTGAATCAACAGCTTCCGATTGGACGCAGAGGCGACAATACACCATTGTTATTTTTATAACTGACATTTGGGATATGGAAGATCATGGCACAACGGCTAGCTAATGGTTTGATCCGGAGAAGGACGCGTTCGACTGTCGTCTGCAGAGAGAAGTGAAAGGTTCTCGGAAGCAAGTAATGAAAATGAGCCTGGTGGCACACCACAGTCGCAGCGCTGTAGTGATCAGTGCCCAGAAACTGTCGATGTAAACAATGGAAAGTGAAATTCCGAACTGTTTATTGTAAATTATGAGGTGAATTTTTGGCACTACTCTCACATCATCAGTGGAACGATGATAAAATAAGAATCTATAATGTTTCTAGGGATGAAATGCGTACAAATAGATTGATAAAGGAGTACTTTGTGAATGGCTATCGCTTTTGCAATACATGAATTTGTGACGCCCAGTATACCCACTAAAATTTCATCCACATCACGTCTGCTTGAAGGCTTACCATCTCATCATGACGAGAAGATGTTCCTCCGGTTTTGAACTTCAATCCTTACACCACTAGATCAGATGCAGCTTCACAGCTACGGTATGCACTATCCCTCGTATGGTATCCGCACACTAATTAAGGAATTCCTTGGATTTTAAGGAGTGGAACAAATCTACCTTAATCACTGCTTAGCTTATCTCCCTCCATAAGAGGAACAATGGAAAGGGGGCCACCGACCGAACACAAAGCATTTCGCAGGAAAAACCTCTGCGATAAAGGAAACAACCGGGAATTGTGTAAGTCAAATGTATCTTGGTCCCGGGTGGCCCTTCCGGCGTGCATCGCATATTGTCTCATTCGCCCATACACATGTTGAAGTATAAAAGAAGCTTCAACTAATAAATACTTCTCATTGAAAACAAATCCACTCTAACTGCACACGACGTTAGCAGTTCCCTCTACGTCATCTTTAAAAAATAAAATTTCAACTCTTGCAATAGTTTTTTTTGTAAAGTCGTTGAAGAGGAAAGTGCGGGCTCACCGTCAACATTATGGCGTCGCGAATATTCCCAATCGACGCAGCTTTTTCGAAGATTATGGTGAGCACATCGATGTCGAGGGTTATAGGAGCCTGAGAGCACGAGGGCGTGCTCACTGATAGATCGCTGAACAAACTCGAATCCCTATCATTGAGCTTTTAAGCTTGAGTAAAATATTAAGTATGTAGCGCAGTGGTTAAAAAGATGCCCTTCAGTACCCACGTGGTCAGGTTCGACCACGCACCGTGGGCTAAGAAGGCTCCCATTTCTCCAACATGGTCAAAATACTACCAGGTTTGCTTGGAGGAATAAAAAAACCTTGTGCTGAAACGACAGTAGGCCTCAAGACGTCACTGTATAGGCCAAATATGGGCCCAACCACTTCTTCACTGTGAACGTCGGCCACCTCAGTTCGCTATCTGATTTTACTACTCGGTCAATTGATCCAATCTCCAATATACACTATTTCGTAACTAACTAGAAACTTTCCGTTGAGTTACAAGCGGTATGAATCTCTTCTCTAAACCGTTGGATAACTTGAACAGAGGTTTAAAATCCTTAATAAACAAGACATATAAGAGGACAACGGATAAAGTTCTCGGCGTTGATCAATCCCTGAGGAACGTACCACGCACTCATCGTTGGAAGTGATTAAATGCATACCTGGCCTTTACAATGGCTCGCGGTGGCCTACTGATGTATCGAACCAGTGCTGCTATCCTCCCAGACAAGTCTGGTACCAATTTGCTGACCCCCGGAGGGATAGAAGGCTTGATGGGCCGTGGGTGCGGAAATCGATCCCACTTGTGTGGTGCAGGGAGCCCCCGACCACTGCGCCACACGTGTCATTCGACAAGACATGTAACGTTTTGAAATATACTGGAAACATACGCTTCAGATTGTTCAGAAGATTTCGACATTCGAAGTTTCTTTTCCCTTGTAGACAATACTGAAATAATAAATTTCACTGCACTGAAGAAATTATTAATGTTACGAGAGTTTTTAAACTTTCTCTATAGTGGTAAATGGTAAACACTGAACAGAAGTATGCTGCAAAGAGATAAAATAGAAGAACAGTGAAGGACACGTCCTCAAAGGGTACGGTAAATTTTTAAAGGTTCTAACAGATGAAAACGACAAGATTGAGAAGGAGTAATTTATCACGAAGTTTTCTGAAAATGGTAAATTCGATGTTCGGAAAAATTTATTTAAAACAAAACCCGAAGGGAATCACATTACATCGGCATCGCTATCAGATATCGACGGTATACGTTGTTGATAATTTGAGACACCAGGAGACAAAATAAGAAGGACAAGACCAAGAATCACTCATCATCAGCAACGTTTCCCATAAAAAACTGCACTATTACGAGTTCCCGTCTGGGCGAAGGGACTGTTTACAGGATGATGAACAATAACAAAGTACGCTGAAAATAGCGCGGGCATGCCAGGCGGGGGCGGACAATGGAAATGAAATGCAAACTCATCGCCGACCGCAGTGTTTACCCAGCTGTGATGATCAGTTACCAGCGCGCAAGTAACTCGTGCTACTGTCGGCTGACTTGGTCACACCTCAGACCTACGTCTAAATGGAGAGCACGAGATATCACTGGAAGGAACGTCTTTGTGAAAGAAACAGCAATCGGATGGTCAGCACAAAAGCATTTGGATAGTGCTCCATGTAGCGCTCAGCGTTGAGAAATCTTCGAGATCAGAGTTCTTTCGCTAACCTATCGCTCTCAACTGCACCGCAGGTCAGATTGCGTGGTCAGCCATGACCTCAGAACGTAGCACCTAACTTAAGGAATGACCCGGAAAAATTCACATGGTTCAGTTTAGCGAACAGTTGTAGAAACAGCAGATTGTTTACAAGTCTGCAAAACTTCATGAGCATCTGTAAAGTTTCACACAGCGCAATAAAGTTCAACAAAATTTTTCCTCAATTTTACGAAGATGTCTAAAATTATTATTTTGAAAACTGTACGTTGCAGAGCTAAAAGGTTAAAGAGCTTCGAACACTACAGGAATACGGGAGATTTTTTAGAAATACCAGCACAGACGACTAAAACCTGCTGGAATTAAACAACAAAGGAAGTACTACACAAAAAAACTGAAAAAAGCAAACCTGTCACTAAATCACCTGTAGTCCAGTTGATCGTCAAGAGACTCGATCGAGTGCCAGTAAATCTTCCATTTTTCCTTGTCACGTGCAAGAGTAACCCAGTGGGCTCTGCTTGCTCTAGGGACTCGTCGAGCATCATATCTTTCTTCTACGCTCTTTGTAAAGAACTCTGACCATCGGGTCGGAGGTCTTCCTGCAGTACGTTTGGCATCCCGAGTAATCCAGTCACTAACGGCTCATGCCCATCGGTTGTCATTCATACGCATTACGTGTCCGGCCCACCTTATCTTCGACTACTTCGCGTACAGAACGGCATCTTTGATTTTTGATCGTTGACGCAGGTCGAAGCATCGGATCCCATCTCTTACTTGTGTGAAACAGGATACTCCTAGCATCGTCCTTTCGACTGCGCGTTCGATAACGCTGAGTGACTTTCATCCTGCTTATGCAGGCAACAGATTTCTGACGCATACATGGGGGCTGGAAGTACCGTTGAGTCGAAAAGGTGGGCACGGAGTCGGGTGTTCTTTGTTCTCTTCACTACATCCTCGATGCTCTTGACAGCTCCCCAAGCCAGTCGTTTCCTTCTGCTCAGCTCTGGAGCTAGGTCGTTCATAGTATTGATTTTCCGACATAGATATAACTGGAGCATTCGTAGATGTTCGTTCCGGTCAGCGTGGATGAGGCAAGCGAAACCAACCCGTTCCACATGAACATCGTTTTTATGAGATTTAGTCGAAGACCAATCTTTTCACAGGCTTTATCAAAGTCGGCAAGCATACGATCCGCTTGGGTAATGTTTGATGTTATAAGGACGATGCCATCAGCAAAGCGAAGATGGCGTAACTGCCCACCATCGATTTTCACTCCCATATTATCTCATTCCGATGTCCGCATGACGTTCTGGAGGGTGGCGGTAAGTGATTTTGGCGAGATGACATCGCCTTACCTAGCTCCTCTTTTCACGTCAATGTTAATATCGTTGTAGAATGGTGGTACCTTGGTTGTGAAATTTTGTACTGCTCACAAAGAATCTTTATGCACTGAGTAGGGACACCTTGACTATCAAGGGCTTCCAAGACTGCTTCTATCTTAGCTGAATCAAAGGCCTTCTGTAAATCGATGAAAGTGAGACAGAGCGGTCTTTTGTACTCTCGCGATACTTCAATGAGCCTTGTTACCGTGTGGATGTGGTCCATCGTACTAAATCCTTTTCGAAACCCTGCCAGCTCACATGACTGTCCTTGGTCTATTGTTCTGTCAATCCTGTTTAGGATGACTCGAGTGAAAAGTTTGTAGACGACAGACAGTAAACAGATTGGGCGATAGTTGCCGATATCGTGTAGGTCACCTTTCTTGAACAATAACATGGTCTTGCATGTCTTCCACTGAGGAGGGACCTTAAACTCAGACAGGTAACGTGTGAAGAGCCGAGCCAGTGTGTTTAGGAAGACTGGCGGAAGGTGCTTCAGGTGTTCTGGTCTTATCCTATCTGGACCTGATGCTGTTCGATTTTTCACCGACGAAATGGCATGTCGGATTTCGGAAGGGAGAATCGGTGGTACAACATATCCATCCTCCTTTATTTCATATCACGGAAGGTGGACGTGGCTATCGAAGAGATCCGAGTAGTATTCGTGAATGATTTTCTCCATTGCCTTTCTGGACGCTGTAACTGTTCCGTCTGGGCGTCGGATTTTGGTCTTGTAATTGGCGAAGCTTCGGTGGGCTTCGCGAATGCTTTTCCCAGCTTCTGCAGCTTCAACCAACACTGCTGTTCTTCTCTTTAAGATGTTCTTTTATCGCCGGTCTGCATTGTTTTGCAGGTACGGACATTAGTTCGCGGCTGCCTGCAGCTTGTGCGATTCCACGCTGGCGTATCAGCTCAGTGTTTCTGGAGACAAACAGATCTTGGAGACTTTCGAACTCTCAGTTTTCATAGCGCTAACGTGAAGATGATGAATGAGCCGATTGTATTCTTCGTAGATGTTATCGACAACGGTATCTTCCCAACAGCCGACTATTGAGTTGAATAAGGCCCAGTTTATAGTGGTTCTGGAACTTCGGTTTTTGAGTTTAGCTGCTTTTTCTCCTTTCAGCGAGAAATAGAATCTTGCACGAAGGAGACGATGGTCTGATCCCCTGTAGAATTTTGGGACAACAGCGACATAGGCTAGGCAAAACCTTCCATTTACCATGATGTGGTGTCTATTTCGTTTTGGTACACTCCATTGAAAGACTCCCACGTCCAGCGCTGAGGGTGGGGCTTCTGGAATTGTGAGTTACCATGGATGGTCTTGGTCGCCATGATCAACTCAGACAGCTGCTCACGCTGTTCGTTCCATTCTAATCTGTGGATCCCAATGTGACGTTCTTCTTGGTCCAATCTTGGCGTTGAAATTTAAATTTCCATATAGAACGCTTCGACTTTATCTTCGTCATAGTTTGATGTCGGCGCGTAAACGACCAAGGTTGTCAATAGCCGGAATTGATCCACGTCTTTTTAATCGTAAACGTCCGATTCGGGTTGTAAGTTGTTCGAATGAATCGATGTTCATGGACAATCTCGTGTTGACGGGAACGCCGACGCCGCCGACTCCTCTACTGTCGCAGGTTCCGAGAAACAGTTCTTCTCCGGTGTCATAGACGGCGTTGAAAGACTGGCGTCTTCTTGTCTCGGCCAGGTCGATGACGTCATCTTTTATCCTTCTTGCTTGCATGAGCAAGTCTTCTATCGAGGACTCGGATGCAAGTTTACGTACATTGTAGGTACAGATCGTTACCTTAGTTCTTTGTAATCCAGGCAGATTCCATTGGCCCTGAGATTTTAGCTGCCTCTCCGTACCCATCCTACCCAAAGCTGCCAAATTGGGGGCTCTTTCGGGGTCAGGGGAATGAGGACCGTTTTTTTACTGTGTTTAGCATTTTTGATACCCACGTATAGCTTGCTGGGCTCTGAACGTGGTTGCTGGGTATACTTACGGGTAGTTTGCAGGCACTCCCAGAGTGGACATGAGCTTATTTGTTTGAGGCGACTCCTAACCGCCTTCCATATACTTACTTCCCTGTCACTTGATTGCAGGCTTTTGGCCGAATTGCCCCGTAGAATACAATCTGTATAAGCAAGAATGCACCCACACACGCATGCATGAATACGCCTAGCAATACAAAAAGTACGTGCCAAATCAGCGCAGCAGAAAAAGGGAGTCCATCCCCTGGATCCACCTGCGTCTCAGGGAAGCAAAGGTCGCTTTTGGTCCACGATGAACCCCCTATACGCCATCTGAGGACGCACCACATAGCTTCGCGACTAACCGGCTCGAGATCCCTCATATGAGGGAGATCCGTGGTCAAAAAACCAAAAACTTCAAAAAATACTTCCAAGTGATATTGCTTAATAACAGGGATTAAACGGCAGAGTACAAACCTCAAAACTGATTCATCGACAATTCTCCCTGGAGTCCTGAGATAGACGGGTTAGAGCGTTCCCAACTAGATTGCAGAAAGTGATGTTTTCCCAGACAAGCCTGGTACCAATTTGCCGACTCCGGAGGGATGACAGGCTTGGTTAACCCGGGTGGAACCGAACTAGCACTATGGTATCCGCCCTCTATATACCACTATCCATGTACTAATTTACTTACTATTTTAAAATTGAGACTGAACTTGAACGTCAAGACCGATGTTATCCTTTAGTAGAACAGGAAAATACGAGCAGTGAGCAACCATAACTGTAATCGCCCATTTTGTTTCTTCAAAAAAAAAGTCCCGCTTTTTTTACAACAACTAAACGCAAGCAATTTGTCTGCATAGCACAAAAATGATTTCTTCACCGTCTGAGGCTCAGAAATGAATGGATACAAGCCGGCTCTTGACTTAGATGTTTAAGATCATAATTCCTACCAGAAGTTAAGTTTAAATGAATAACTCAAACTAAGAAGTTCGACACAAGCAAATATCACACCAGAACTGCTCTAAGCTCTTGTTCAGTTGTTTTCGTTAATATATGGAAGGTTAGCATTGTCACAACACGTTCCCTAGCACCATCTCCAAGATTTAAAACAGAACATCGAGATGAAAAAGTATTTATGGAAGTATTACTCCAAGTCGCCCAACTTCCAGTATTTTAACTTTAAGGTGACAGTGTAAGGTGACCATGGCATGGACTTCAAGAATCTTTTGGTCAGCGCAAATACTCTAAACATTCACTTTTCACGGCTGAGCATTTTTTTTTACAAAATCTAATGGCTGACAAGGACATGTGCTCAAAAGTGTCCAAAAAACGATGCATAGAACACGAGGATGTTTTCGATAGATAGCCGTCAACGTCAGAGGCGAGCAAAACACTAACGGAGAAGCCTCCAACTGACGTCAGTAACGGCACAGCAGGTGGGATGCCGGCCTTACGACGCCATTAGTTGACTGCAGAGTGAACAGCTGTTGGAAACGGTACAAATTTGTAGAATCGATGGACGACTGTTACTAATAAGGATGATTTGGAGTAGAAGGTTGCTCACTGCTTCCTTTATCACATGAGTGTACTACACACATCTCACTTTCTGATAGTTCTTAAAGGGTCTTTATACGAAGGAATAATAAATTATGTGAAGAAGTTAAACGTCATCACATTTCGTTAGAGACCCAATGAACGTATGAAATGATGGATGGAGAGCAAAAATATGGGTCAGCAGGAGGGAATTAAATAGGCGATATTGCAAATCCATAAAAGCATGCTTTATTTCCTCTGTGAATGGCCTAATACTGTTGGTTGATGAGGTTTCCTTAAGTGCTGAGAAATCGGTGATGAAAAACAGCGAACGCGATAGGATGTGGGACGACCAGGACCTGAACGAACACGGCCCGACTCAGTCTGGGCATAGAGGGCTGAGCGCACGGCTTCGAAGCCGAAGTCTGGTGATAGAGTGTGCTCGAGCGGACCACGTGCGTCGTGACGATAGTGCTTGCTCTAACGGATACCCAGGCATTCTGGCACGAGCAGTGCAGTGAGGGAGAGGCGCAGGCGCCGACGTGTGGGCGGGCGACGTACTCATTCCGATGTGCACAGCATAAAACATCTCGGCGATCGGCGATTACCGTGTGACAAATAACGGTGGGCATACTATCTAGACTGTAGTAAAACCAGAAGAGGACCACTACCGACCGAATAGGTGTGTGATGAGAAACCGACGCCTAACTGTGAAAACCAAGAACTATTGAATTGTGAACTCGATTTTAGCAACGGACGATGTTTTCGATCTCACGTGTCTCATGATTTATTTCGTAGAAGAATTACCATCAATACAGTCGTCAGAATAATTAGAATTTTTCAGAGAATTGCTCCAAGACAGAAAAGCATTGAAGAGCGACGACACCATTCATGGATACAATGGTGCGCCGTGGGTGTAGAATATAAACATCGTTTTTAGGGACAGATTTCGATACAGAGCGAAAAAAAAACAAAAATGGGGAGTGGAAGGAAAGAAATAGTGGTGAAGAATATCGTGGAATTTTATCACAGAAATTTTCGTTCAATCTTAGACAAAATGAAACTGGCAACTTGTAGACAGAGAAACTCTTAAAATTCATGTCAGCTACAGCGGAAAAAACACGATGGAGTTCACCTCTGTTACGGAGACAATACACAATTGCCTTATGTTCTGTGGTTCTAAATGTGTACATCTAATTGCGGAGACAAAGATAGGATTTTCTTCATTTTTTTAGGGAGCGGATAGCACAATGGTAGTGATGTTCGTCATCATGAGCATGGTGATAGTTCGATTCCGCACCGGGCCAACCAAGCCTCTCATCACTCCCAGGTGGAGAAACTGGCATCAGACTTGCTTGGGAAAAAAATCACTGTTTGCAATTCAAATGGTAACGCTCCAGCTGGGCTATTTCAGGACTCCAGGGAGGATTCCTCGCCCAGCATTCTACGACATTCAAGACGAAATGGAAATCCTCAAGCATCAACCGAAGCAACACGTAAAGCTGGAAGATCTTCGCACACAATGGATGCGAGAAAACGAATCGAATATGAGAAGTGTTGGAATCCGCACACTAAACGTGAAGATGGATCAAATACAATAAAATTAAAAATTAAATTAAAAAATTAAATTAAATTAAAAAAAAATTAAATTAAAATTAAAAAATGTCTTTTTTTACATAACCCAACAATACATGTTGCGCGGATCACAAGCCTTCATTAATTTTGTTCGTTTCTTTGCATTCATCATTTCCGGATGTGTCACTGAATCCGCACGAAATCTTGGAATAGATGTGTTAATCCGTTACTAGATCTTGACTATAGGCAACCGGCAACTTTTGTGCATCAGAGGGAGCTTTCACCATTGCTTTTCGGTGCTATTATGGATGGAAAACTTCATTAACCCAGTTCGGAGTGTTACCGGTGATTTTGTATATGTTACTCAACAAACATAACGCGCGTGTGGCGCAGTGGTCGGAGGCACCCTTCAACACACACGTGGAATCGATCCCCACGCCCATGACCCACCAGGGCTTCCGTCCCTCCAGACTCGGTAAATTAGTACCAGACTTGTCCGGGAGGATAGCATCACTGGCTCGATACATCGGTAGGCAACCGCGAGTCATTGTAAAGGCCAGATATGCATTCAATCACCTCTAAACGGTGCTTAATGAAGTCGAATGCATGGCGCATCCCTCAGGGATTGATCAACGCCGAGAGCTTTATCCTTTATCCTTATACTCAATGGACCGCCTATAATCGCTGCACTTTATTGCACCCCATAAATATAGAATATAAAAATATGTAAATGTTAGTTGAAATCGCATCACTAGAACTGTAAGAGATTTGATTTGGTAACACCGATAGTATTACTTTTATTCGCAAACAGTTAACTTTTAAAAAGTAAAAATATTTGGTCAATCACTCACTGGTGTCCTTCGACTGCGTTACTGTAAGAAATGAAATAGCCAACAAATAGAAGTAAAAAAAAGACAACAAATAATATTTTATTGGCAATGAGCAGGGTCTGTGGTCTTCAATTTGAGTAACTACGGTATCTCATGACACGACACGCCGTATGGACCGCAGCGTGTCCGAACTGCTTTACTGAACAAAAAACTACATGCGAAAGCAGTTCTCCTAATTTTCTACCGTAGTACTTGCACATACAAAACTGATAAGCAGCGTTACACTGCATAAAACAATTCACACAGGATTCCTATACACGATGTCCCAGAAGCAAGTTTGAGCCCACTACCTATATCACCTTCAGGTATGAATTCGACAGTTTATTCATGAAGATGTGCTCTCCAGAACGACGTATCAAACAACAGCAAACAAGGCGCGTACCAAGAATAGCGACCAGAGTTTGTTTAATCATGTGACCACGTCGTTGTTCTGATAAGATATCAGCTACGAGCATGCGACCAGTCAGTAGTAATTGTGTGCTGGCCACCCACATGTGACAATTGTTTGTCCTGTACGCACATTCTGCACAACACACGCTTCTGACCCAAAGAACGTCCACCTTGATCAGTAGGGTTTCAGAGTACATGCTTTCCTCTGCTCACATATTTACTTCCGTCATGCCAATACTCGTTTCTTTGGCACTTTCGCATTCCTGCAGAAATCTACTTCGAACAGATAAATCACATCGCAATGCACAGCCCTCCAATAGTTTATGTCCCTACCATAGGGTGATGAGGTTCCTCCTGACGGTGAGACAAAGGATCAATCCATCTCATGGCAGATATCCAAGCTTAAATGGCGTCTGAACGAAGTCCGGCTACGAGTGAACCTAGGCTACATCAGACCCTGTTGCACCAACTGTGGTTACTAGCTCGCCGAAGACAGTAAGAATGAAGGTTATCACTAAAAGTATTAGCCTCTTTAGTTCCTTTGGAAGAGGAACGCACTAGGTAGCTCTGGCGTATGACATCGATGAACTATTGTGAATACAGCTATTAAGTTTTTATTATCGATTACTTATCATTATCCACTACGAGTTGTTGTTGTGTTTTACTGCCAAATTTGGTATTTTTTGTTATTCTATAATTTTATCTTTGTTGCTATTCCATCCGTTATTTTTATCCCTTTTTTGCTCCATCCTTGAAAAGAGGAATACAGACAAAAACAATGGAAGTACTTGGTAGAAAGCGAGAAGAAAACTAAATAAGATTTCTTATCACCTGAAACTGCTATGAAACGGTTGTTCATTTGTTCACGAAAATGCAAACTCTGCTTCTTTTCGGTAAGAAAATGAATAAAGCACCCAGCATTGATCAATCCCTGAGAGATGTAACATGCATTTGATTTCAATAAGCATCATTGGAAGTGGTTGAATGTATATCTGGCTTTTACAATGACTCGCGCTGGTCTACCAATGTATCGAGCTAGTGCTGCTATCTTCGTAGAGAAATCTGGTACCAATATGGCGATTCCGCGGGGATGGAAGGCTTGGTGGGCCATGGGAACGGAGAACGATTCCATGTGTGCGTTGCAGTGCACCTCCGACCACTGCGCTACGCGCCACCTTTTTTCAACGAGGGGATAAAATTCTTCTTGGTTGTACTTTTGCTATAAGGACGTCGCTTAAATGAAGAGATAGATGATTTGTTTAGACAAAAATGCGCACTAATTGTGAGCTTAGATCGAGCCAGACCAAAGCGAGTGAGGTTCGCTGAATAAATGTCTAGTTTGCCATAAATGAAGCGTTTGGTGTTAAACAATTTCTTAGGGATACGCTGTGAATGCGACCTTATTCATCATCGCCAAGGGATTCAATGTGCATTTGTCTATAAAATGAATTGCAGCGCTTATCAAATTGGTAGGCTAGCGTTTTTATACTCCCAGACACCACATTGTATGGGATTACGATAACGACATCGCGAATCTAAATAACCAGTTTGCTTCAGGGTATCTCTAACCAATGGGCTGTCGCTTTTTTCCACACAAGAGATATGAAATCTTCCAATATAAACTCTGATGCAGACAATAATCCGATTAAACGTAAATCAATCGACAGGCTTAAAACCGAACATGATAGAAAAGTGCATGACAACACTGTGTACAATGGTGGGTGGTTGACTGCCATCATACATTAATTCCACATATCAATTTTTTGCATGCGTTTCCCCTGGGTCGTCCTCATGGTACCACTAAACCTAAAAGCGTGATGAACTAATCACCTTTAAGCAACCAGTAAACATCTTTATTTATATGAACTTATAAACTGATCTACCTAAGCTGATGCTAGATTAGTATAGGTCTTCGTTGTAGTTGTCGTTGTTTTCGTTGCTGTTTGTGTTGTTTGTCGATGGCCGACGTTTCGGCAATTTCGCCTTTCTCAGAGTCATACTGTTACGAGTGGGACTCTGGGAGCCGACAAACAACACAAACAGCAACGAAAACAACGACAACTACAACGAAGACCTATACTAATCTAGCATCAGCTTAGGTAGATCAGTTTATAAGATCATACAAATAAATATATCAACTATCTATGCCGAGGTTTATAGAAAATCGGTCTTTTGAGCTTTTAAGAGATGTTCTAAACAATAAAAAATCCTCAGAAATTAATTAGACGATCTGCTTTTGGCTTTCATTTTTCGGAAGACTAGAGACTCGTAGCTTCTCTCTAATTCGTTGATCTCGCGTATTGAATTGTACCACCGGTGGAGAACCTGATTTCAATTTATAACTCCGTAAGATAGCTAAAATAGGTTCTGGAACAATGAACACTACTTATGCTGAAAGTCCTGCAGTATTTATTTATGTGCACCCACCTCATTCGATAGTTTCGAGTGGGAGAGGCGCGTAGACGTAATTAGTTCACCCAGAATCTTAGTTCTTTCTTAAGCCTCATGACGAGAATATGAAGGGTAGGCCAGATGAGTTCAGTGAGAATATTGGAGCGAACTCACACGGAAGAATGTTAGAAGAGAAGAAACACTGTTTGAAACGAGTATACATTGAATAAACATTTACCAGGCAACAACATAAGTCATTTGAAGGCTGATATGTAGAGAGGGAAAATAGCAGATGTTAGAAGGCACTTATCGTCAGGATTGTATGATTTCCAGAAGTACTTAAAATTCTTAAAAGCCTCTACATAGTGAATAAAAAATAAAGGATAAAGCTCTCAGCGTTGATCGATGCGCGGATGCGCCATGCATTCGACTTCACTAAGCATCGTTTGGAGGTGATTAAATGCATATCTGACCTTTACAATGATTTGCGAGGTCCTACTACGCGTGGGGCCAGTGCATTCTCCCACACAAGTCTGGTACCAATTCGCCGATCCCGGAGGGATGGAAGGCTTGGTGAGCCATGGCCGCGGGAATCGATTCAACGTGTGTGTTGCAAGGCGCCTCCGACCACTGCGGCACACGCTCCCTACTATTAAGGCAATAAGGATCAAATATATGTAAGTCATATCTGGATATATCTTTTCTTACGAACTGTCCCTATTTAGCAGATGCAAGGTTGATATAGATGATATTATGGTTACGGTTGCTCTTGTATAAATAATTAATTTCAAATACACGCCGTAAGTGAATTGGTTGCCTTACATGTTGTTCCAGAAGTTCATTTCGATTTTATTTGATGGGTAACACATTGTCTGCGGGTTAACACCCTATGATTCATTCAGGCCTGGATCATCACCGGTTTACGTCCGCTAACAATCTAGTACCCCCAGAACGATGATCAGCATGGAGCGCAGAATCGAACCATCATGACCGAACCTGTGAGTGTTGCAGGTGACCTCTAACCACTGCTCTGCACGCGTATTCTTGGAGAACATGGTAGAGTGAAGGACGGTACAGCAGCAAAAGTATAATGAAGAAAATAAAGTTGTTAAGGAACAGAATCTTTTTGCTACAAACGACATGGTGGATAGTGATCAAGATGAGAGCTTCGGCTCCTACTTTGGAATGGAGTGTTTGACATACCCCAACAAATTTAGGAGTGGTCTGTGCATACTTCTCATTCCATTTAGAACTCTCTCTCTTTCTCTCTCGCTGTCTCTCTCTCCCTTTCAAACTTAGCAACATAACCTCTTTATAAATCTCTGCAAATTTCATTAGTTCATAACGAAATCGCAGCAAAACTACCCAAAAATGTGCTAACTTTAAGAGCTAGTGAAAAACGTCGAGGCTTACATGCTGCATACAGTTACAGACATTCCAGGACAAAAATGCAGAAACCATACGCAGGACTGATCGAAAGTGTTAAGTACCATGGAAGCGCTACGTGTTCTATAGAAAACAGTGGACCCAAAATGAAGATGTACGGTCGTTTAGAAACAATAGGTAGATCGTTGAAAGAACAGTTTCTGAGGTGAGGGTAGTTCGACTGACACCATCCAAACGACAAGAGTTTGTAAAACAGAGGCTTACTAATGACATGGAGACCTTGTAGAGTGACTCATTCATCAGAACCACCTTTTCACGTCATTACAACAACATCGTGAAATTGAGACTCATTACTTCATCAATAACTCTTATTTCCTCTTTTTTTAGTGACTGATAATGTCAATTTAGAATTTACTGCGGATCTGGACCGGAGCTTTTAGTTCTAGAAATAAGTTAATCACAATTTTGGGAAGCAAGTGCCACAAAGTCGTGCTCCACCGCAGCAGACCACATCCACCCACTCAATCACACTCGTCGCTTAGTAGTCCGAATAGCACCGGATCGATATCATGACGGCTAGAAGACTGTCGTGGAAAACTTCTACGGAGCAAAAGATTTTAGAGATATCAAGCAACAGTGATGAGGAAACCCACGTCCTCAAGTGAATA
Source organism: Angiostrongylus costaricensis (assembly GCA_900624975.1). NCBI lineage: Eukaryota > Metazoa > Nematoda > Chromadorea > Rhabditida > Metastrongylidae > Angiostrongylus > Angiostrongylus costaricensis. The sequence goes on from UYYA01000062.1 coordinate 129,249, forward strand.
GCATGCGAAAGCCGGCAGAGTGCAGTGGAAGCAGAGTCTAATCGATATGTCCGAGCTGCTAACACTTTGGATCTGAGCGTGCCACTCGCGAGTGCCACAGCTCGGTTCCGAACCGGCGTCACGATTCCTCTAAAGATGAGTTGCTGATAAGGATACACAGGGTGTAGGCAAAGTATTTATTCAACACACAAAGCATAAACAACAAAGGAACATTCATATTTCACAAAATGTATGCAGCTGGTCTTCGTACATAAAAAATCTGCTAATTCTACTCGAAGAAAAAGGCGTTACGAGGAGGCATCACCAAGAATGCCCGCGAATGACACAACCTCCTGACAGCTACTAGGTTGACTTAGAACAGTGGCGAATCTCACAGTCATGCATAAACAAGTACTTTTGAACCACAAACTTATTGCCAGAATTGTTGCTGCATAACATTCTTACATAATTCTGACGAAACTGACCTTTCAGCAGAAAGCGATAATTTCGCATCAGCAATTACCGCCCTCTGTACAAACGTGTCTAGTGACTCCGCTATGTAAGAGACCCTTGAAATCCTTATGTAGCACGAAGAAACAATAAACATGCATGACTTCGCGATTCAGCAGCTGATGGCCTTCTTTGAGGAGCGCCCAGACTGCTCAATCCCCAGACAGTCCGAAAAATATAAGGCACAAATGAGAGAGCTGGTAATGGGACAGTGACTGGTACCAAGCCTTGCCATTATATTTACGTCTAAGATGGATGCACCAGTAATTGATTATCGGCCGATACTCTACTGTAGATATATGGGTGTTTGCTTTGTCATTTGCACCACACAAGAGGAAATGGGCAAATGCTTTGAGTTATTGAATGAACAGTAAGAGCACATTCAGTTTATCTGGGAGAAACCGAAAGAAGATTGGCTTCCATATCTGAGCGTTCAGATTAATCTATCCGACGTCACGAAGCGGTACGAAAACCTAAGTAGTAAAAACATACTGGTTTATTAGCTGTCCCCTCATCTTTCACACACCGAAAAGGCGCTTGTAAAAAACATATTTCAAACACCCACCAGCATGTGCACACGAAGAGAGTAGGAGGAATCCCGAAAACCAGTGCAACGAATAGCCATTTCGAATGTCTGCGGAACTGTAGCTACCCGGAATACGCATAGGGAGAAACCACGCCTCTAAACGATTATTCTAGCAATAATAAGGTCCCGTTTATCCTGCCTTTCACCTCAAAGGAAATAAGTGCAGCTATAAGACGTTGCATAAGAGGGGCTGGTCTAGAGAATTCGCACTTTAAGACGCCTGCTAGTTGACAACCGCCTACATAATCGTCCATGTTCAACCCCAAATTGCGTAGTGTGCTTCAACGGTAGAGATAGTGATTGCATGAGTTCAGATCCGGTTTATCTGACCTCTTGTAAAGCGTGCGAGGACGAATATATTGGCGAAAGGCTAGATCACTCTGCTGTTGTGTACAGGAACACTTAGTCGGCAAAATTAAAGTTAAACAAGGTGTTCCACTAGGCGCTACTTGGACACAGAGATATTACGAGAAAGATTTCGAAGTTGCCACCCTCCAAAGGAATCGAAAACTTCAGCGCGCAAGACTCTCGAAGCATTCTGGATAAATTCCAAGAATCCAAAAAAATGAACCGAGGGGAAGAACATATTGTTATCACGCGTGATCTCACCCAGTATTTAAGACATATTTCGATGTAACAGACGCACACTCCGCCCCCATGTGAATTCTCTGGCCTTGGTCACAAAGTGACATACTCAGTGAATCACAGAAAGCGGGAGTGTACGAACAATATGTTTTGTTTCAACGTGATTGCAACATAGTGTTTCCTCTGTTTGGTTATGGAGGTGTTTTGCTGAGTAGATTGCAGTCAACTTGACCTTTTTAGGCTCTGAAGAATACAGTAACAATCTCATGTTGCTTACCAAGAAAAGAATTGACAATTTCACTGTCAAAACATTAAAGGAGTTAAGAACTTTGCAGGCTCACAGAACACTTTTCTCTACCGCCTCAGGCATATACACACATATACACACATGTATAAACGTTAAATATATATGTACATAACGTCGACAGCAGCGACCTATTCGAAATAGAATTCGACAATGGAGAAAAGTAAGTAGCGTATTTCGCTAGTTGCATTCGCCGCAACGAAGCGACCGTCGACAGTATAAAGCAGATTGCTTCAGGAACAATAGTTTCCCTTGTAGAATACCATGCCGAAAGAGAGAACCTGAACGAATGCGCACTAGCGACTGGGGAATTTGAAAGAGTGCATGACTCTGCAGTCAATTCATTTATCGAGAGATAGGGGTATATCAGACGACTTGACGACCTCAATCACGATTTTGAAACTGACAAGTATGTACTGCACTATCAATGCGAGATAAGAAGAACGTCACGGAGAAATCGTCATTCGCAAGTAGTTTACATGCTCATTGATAAACGACAGACCATTAGGTGTGGGAGTATCAAAAAGACCCTTGATCACACAGAAAATCTCTATCTATTTAGACTATTTACAATTGCATCCTCCTCACAGCAGCTGCAGAATATTCCGCCCTCTTAAGTACGACGAAAACAATCATTGATTGCATTCTGTATTCTTTAACACAAATACAGGTTTCAATATTCAAGTTTGGAGCGTCCTAAACGTATATCTACGCTATAAACTGAGTAATGAGCAACGCGATCTTGGCAATGAACTCTGCCTCATGCTTATTTTACGCAATAAAAATCGACCTACTTCTCGACCATATTGTGACATACGGTGAAAGTGCACCTAATACGACGTTCAGTTCAGTGGTTGGACCGGAGCGAATTTGCTAACCATTGTCTTAAAAACTAACTTTAACCTCGGCAAGAATAGTCATTATTTTCCTAGATTACTGGGCTAACAGAACTTTATTAAAAAAAGAGTTATTTGGCTAACATTGCTATCATTTCGCTGTCTTCAGAACAGCGATGACCCTAGTCGATTGTGCATTGTCGTTTGCCCTCGCGATGTGAGTCTTTGCAGTCAAACTGAGCCAAATCCTCTAGAGTGGATCACTCACATCTAGGATGAAGAACTTCACTCGGTAGTACGGCAGTGCGCCTTGCCCGCTTCGGATTATAGCGACTCTGAAGAAAGCAAAAAAACCAAAACGTGAGCCGAATGGATGTGTTTATAACAACCTCGTGTTGTCCCAATGATCCAAGAAAATAATGAAATTACTAAGCATTCCCCTATGCCGAATTTGCATCAAAAGATGATCACGTCGAAATCGCGTAATACGACCTTGTAAAATGATTGCAGGAAATAAGTAGGTTCACTCTCCCAACGGTTTACCGCCTCATCGTGGCTGGGAGGTGTTCCTGGGTGTCGGACTGCCATGTTCAGCTGGGGGATTTGTCCCCCGGCAGATCTCCCAAATTGAGGACCCCGCGTTTCCATCAGGAAGCCTAGCTAAGAGTAAACCAATACCAGGATCCGTCACCGTCCTGGGATCGAAGTCGCATGGTGGTAAATATCCCTGTGGTCCACAAGGGCTGCGACTGTCAGTCGTGGTGATAACCTGGGGCAGACTTTGGCCAGACTGCCTCGGGATTCCAGTGAACCACAATGGCTTAACCAACAAATCTCCGAAAAATGGTGATTATGATGGGACCCGCACAACTAGTGAGGAAGGACCATTCAAGTATCAATTATCAAGTATGTACGTTCACAGTGTTTGGGAAATCGATCAGGCGGATGCTGTGGCGAACGCCCAATGTCCGTAGGTTACAAAAATACTGTTTCGGAATTTTAACGAACTGTGCCACACAATTTTGCCTTGGCAAATAAAACCTTCAACAACCACATTTCTCCTGAAAATGTCACACTGCGCGGTTCCAGAACGTCAGAATTATAGGCTATAAGAACTGTTCTTGTTAACAAAATTGTGTAGATTACAGTAATATCTGTCTCGTTTTATAAACTCACTTTCGAGAAGAGTTACAGTATTACAGGGTTACGCCGATTATTTTTCTATCAACCTACACAATCAACAACAGCTCTATAGTGTCATCATTTTAAATCTGACAAAGGAAAGAACTACTGAACAAGAAAAAAACCAACATCGAATATGAATTGTTGACAAAGAGTTACAGCGCGATGTAAAATGAACAAAGTAATATATACCGTACAGAACGATAATTGCATACACCTCAGGAACCCGAGCTGTCATCATCGACAGCTTCACTCATTCGTTCTTCCCGTGTCTTATTGCGATTCAGTTTCCAAATCTGAAGTGACTTCTTTTATCGGAGTGTAGAATAGAGTCATTTTATAGTATGGGAAATATGGATAACTCTCCCAACTTTTATATTTACTGCCTATTATATTTTACGTGGTAGCGTATGAAGTGAAATGAAACCACTATAATGCAGAGATATTTGCAAAACTTGGAGCACAGGTCAGATCGAAACGTGACTACCGTTTAGCACCAGAATGGGTAACCGCGGTGCGATCTGGCCTGAGGTCCAAGTTTTGCAAATACTTCAGCATCATACTGGATAACTCTGTCGGGATAATCGGAAAAAATTAGAGCTCCAAGTGAATTTCCGTATATTTTTTAAAATATCGCGCATAACATACAATTCTTGCGAAAGTTCAATGTTGCTCCCAACACAAAAGAATACGCCGCATTAGGATTCGCGGTGGTATGAGTAATATATGATTCACATGTGCTGTGGCCTGGTGATTCATTTTTTTTCGCATTGTTCGCGTGCCGCGCAAACATTTTCCGCCATACTTCTTGCCTTAACTTAACTTATCTTCTATAAAAGACTAAAGATCAGGAACCAGCTAAGAAAAGGTACTCTGCATACATCTCGATTTATAATAAAAAAAAAGAAAAAACTCAAATGGGGATAAGTTAATCGTTTCACTGACCTCTGTACAAACTTTACTGACTAGTGCACACAGAAAGCATCACAAGGCTTTTTACTAAAGGGCAGTGATTCAAGATGTCTCCTCTGCACAAACAGAAATTTATAAGTTCTGCAGGGACCCTACTCTGATTGCAAAGATGGAGTAACATAAAAAACCAATAATGGCAACATTTGGTGTCTCTATCCTAGAGTAGGTATCACAGCCTGCATCCATAAAGTTCACTACATACCGTACCTCATGAAAAAAACTATGTTACACGCTACATGTCAACATGACTATTCGATACTTCACTCAATGACGTTTGAATTCAATAAAAATCCACGAAAATATTTACACTTCAAATTCAACAGGAACAAAACTTTGAGAATAACCTTTCCAGGAGGGAACCTTCAACAGCAGTAGGTTTGTAACTTGCGGTAATTGATCTTAGGATCGAAAATGAGAATGAGAAGCAATACTTAAATAGACAGACATACCTTAACACACATAACAAACCAACTACCGCTACATTCTTTATAACAATTTCTACTTCTTTATCAAAACTCCTACTGCTAAAACATGATTCTTTTGCGATCTTCCCAAAGCTCCACACGCTGTCTATAATGTGCCACAAGCACAATTCTAACCGAAACAAAAATTACTAGTAGAAAGAAGGAACTAACTTGAATATATGACTCGGCAAGCACAATCATTTGAGGAAGAATCTCTTTTACATGAAGATCTTCAAGTTCAAACCATTTATGAGAACCCTGAACATATTCGATACGTCAATAATGTCCAACTTGTTTACTCAAGATTCAAAATGACCACGAGCTTGTTTTAATATGAAAATGCGAAGGCGTTCATTATTCCATAACACCCTTCCACATCTAATGGACAAAAACCATACCACATGTACAAGTTGAATGCGGTACGTTCCCGAATCAGGTTTTCCGTCATGTACAACGTTGGCGATTAGGTCGTACGTAGTGTACTTGTGTTCATAGCGAGCATCTTCAGACAAACAATCAAAGAGATCGACGTTGCTGCAAGAAATCATCATTAATATAACTGCAAGTGAAGTCGGTCAACATAAACGCACCTAATTGGAAAATTGACAATTGTAGGATTCTTTTCCACAAACCACTGATTCTTATGGAACCGTTTATAGGTGATGATGAGATATTCGGGTAGACGAAGAAGTTCGAACCTTTTTATGATATTTTCGTTGTATGTCTTGTATTCCTAAAAGCGAGCATTAAAGTGAGTACATGACCGAAAGAAAAAGAATACAAAAGAACCTTCTCAGTAGTTCCATTAAACTTTTGCAGAAGAACCGTTAACGGTACTTGCGGTATAATGTTTTGCATCTGTTCGTCTCGGTACAACGGTGCAGGAGGAAGATCCAAGGCGAGGTAAAGAAAAGGTAATTCTTTTGAGCTTTCTAAACATTGTCTGGTGTAATCAGTACAGTAATTATCAACTCGTTCAATGATGCTAAAAAAATAAAAGGACAAAGCTCCCGGCGTTGATCAATCCCTGAGGAATGCGCCATGCATTCGACTTCATTAAGAATCGCTGGAGGTGATTGGATGCATATCTGGCCTTTACAATGATTCATGTTGGTCTAGCGATGTATTGACCCACTGCTGATATCCTCCTAGACAAGTTCGGTACGAATCTGCCTAGTCCGGAGAGATGGAGGGCGTAGTAGCCTGGGGCACGGCGATCGATCCCATGTGTATTGCAGAGCATCTCCGACCACTGCGCTACATGCGTCCAAATGATGGTACTGGCAAAAAATTACCATTGTATTCCGGTAGCTGTAACAACTGCCGCCGCTGCTCTTCCGTTGCTTCAGCAGGAATTACTCTTCGGGAATATTGCCGCATACGACCCCGAAATATCCTAAAACCAACTAAGATTGAAAACACTTCGAGGCGTCGAATAGCGAGAAGACAGCAAACACGAAATACGAACCTATAAATGACTGACGATGAAGACTTCTGAGTCCCATTTAGAGCAATGTGTAACGTGTTCAGCAAGAAACTCATGAATTCAGCGGCATCCCCTAATTGAGGTCATTAATGAACAATGATAAAAATTTCTACTGCAATAAGATAAGGGATGAAAGAAAGGCTTGACTCGTTACTGATAGAGCGAACATACCTTGCTTTATAAATTGAAACTTTTTATCAGAACATAAAACTGTCGCCTGAAGCATTTCATGTGGAGAAACATGAGTTCGGAATGCCTTAGGATTCCATAACTTCCTGGAAAAAGAAAGTTGTGACACATTGAACGCGTAGTTATATGGGAACAACGTGCACACCTAATAAGTTCTCCAAATCTTTTGGGAAGAAGGGCTAACTTATCACCGGGCGGCCGCTTGATTGATTCATAATTCTCTTCACGTAAGAAAAAATCACGCAAAGGAGTGACGTGAGATAACGCCTGTAATCAATACTGCAGATATGTAAAATGGTGGAAAACAGTGCAAGGCTCAACCACGAACTCACGTGCAAAATGACATTGCAATAATCATTGGCCTTGATGTTATTTAGCCCAACAACACCAGGGAAATATGTTGAATCGTCGTAAGCTCTGGCCATTCGGTGTTGACGGTCCAGGCTGCCTATCAGCTCTTTTGTATAGGTGGGTTTCAGCACATACTGAAAACGTGTGACTTATAAGGGTGATAAAATTTCAGGAAGCCATGCAATTACCAGAAAAATATGCACACCGGATACACATTGTTGTCTCACAACTCTCGTAATTCTATATCCTATATAAACTTCTTAAAATTATAATAAAGAGATAGAGCTCTCGGCGTTAATCAATTCCTGAGGTATACGTCTTGAATTTGACTTCACCAAGCGTCGTTTGAAGGTGAATGAATGAATGCATGTCTGGCCTTTACAATGACTCGTGGTGGCCTAACGATTTACCGGGCCAGTGCTGCTATCCTCCTTTTGTATAGTCTCTATCTCTCGACCGCGAAGGTGTGCAAGGCTTGGTGAGCCTGAGTTGCGGAGATCGACTCCATGTGTATTGCAGGTCGCCTCCGACTACTGCGCTACACGCGCCACTTAAAATCATAATAGTTCAACAAAATCTTATGAAGCAAACGAGTTTTAGTTAAAACCCGAATGAATGTGGCAAGGTTGTTAACGGTTCTATACCATCTTGAGCTAAGTGCACGTTCTTAAAGTGTCATTCTTAGAGGAAAATAGCAGTAAAATTATAAGGCCTGATATTAAAATATCCATAAAGAGGTCAGTTCTTATAAACTCCAATTTTTTGACAAATAGATTACACGAAAAGCTGAAAACTTTACTGACTTCAAGAAGAGACTTTAAGTTATCGTAGTCTGGAAACAATTTTTCTAAACGGTTATTGTAATACGTTTTCACCACAAACTTGGCATCCGCAAGCATCGGTGATGATTCAAGGAAGAGGATAGCCTTGTGTTCTACGAAATCTCGACTGGTAATTTGCTTTGGTATTGGAAATATGGGCGTTGAATAAAAAACACAATCGACTGGTACTAGAAGATTATGATTTCATCGCTGTTGAATGAGAAAAGTTGCGTTTTTATGCTAAGGATTTACAGACCCTGGCAGTATTTGTTCCCACTTATAAAGTTCCCTACGAACCGAGATATCCTTGTTCAGATCCAAAATGCACAATTACTTACAGGTAGAATATTTGGATACTTGAATGACCCGTCTTCACTGGTTGTGCGGACCCTAGCGTAGTTCCCATTTTCTCGGAGTTTTGCTGGTTTAGCCACTGCTGTAATCGCATCCCGACACCCAGGAACACCTCCCAGTAAGGATGAAGTGGTAACCCTTTGGTAGATTACAGATAAAAAAATTTAAATACTTTCACATCCAATGTTTTTCATCAATAAGCAGACACGAGGTTGTTAATATAGAATTTATTAGAACACAATTGCTGACGTTTCGGCGGTTTCGCCTTCTTCAGAGCCTGGAAAGGTCAAATTGAGATGTGATCTACTCAGCCAAACACTTTCACAACCCTAGCACGTCAGCAATTGTGTTCTAATAAATTCTATATTAACAACCTCGTGTCTGCTTATTGATGAAAAACATTGAATTATCAATTAATGCCGAGGTTAACAGAAAGTCGGTCTTGGGAATTACTTTCACATCGTCATGAAAGAGTCGAATTGAGAAATGCACTTTATCTCAAATAGGATCATTGATACTCATCCTTTTTCACAGTATATGAGATGCAGTCAGATGCTGAAACCGTTAACAGCAATTTCGACCTGCACAAAATGATACCTTTATATCTTCCAGTGATGGATCGTCGACTTCATAGTTATCGGGTAAGCAGTAGAATTTAAGTGTATGAAGGTTGAGGAAAACACGATGATCAGTATCAAGAGAGTGTGTGTACGCATGAGTATTCGTTCCACGACCCTATAAAACAATATAGCTGCATCCACATACTAAAGGAAAAAACAAATAAAGGATAAAGCTCTCGGCCTTGATCAATCCCTAAGCGATGCACCATGCATTCGACCTCACCAAGCATTGTTAAAGCTGAATGAATGCATATCTCGGCTGTACAAAATGACCGCCCGCGCGGGGATCGACCCCATGTGCATTGCAGGGCGCCTCCGAGCACTGCGCCACACATCCCGAAGTTAGACAATAAATAAGCATAGCTAAGAAGTTTTTGAAAATATCGAAAAAATAACAAATGGAAAACAATGCCAAATTTTTGTGTCTTCACCATTTTGAATTTTGCTTACTGAAAATGACAAAACATATACCTGGAAGTATTTTCCACAAACCATACAGGCATATACATTGAGATGCGACAGAGATACAGAACACAGCTTCTCAAAGTCGAAATCCAAAACTTTTCTACAACAATGAGGACAAGAGCTTCAAATGTAAAGGAAATAAAAACGATGAGAACTTTTGGGAACACCTGGACGAAAAAGAAAACCAGAAAAAACAACTGTTATCGACGAAAGAAGATAATATTGTACCTGTTAATGGTATCAAGATAAGGACAAGCTCTAGAATCGTGAGCTTGCTCGGTATTCCTTAACGAAGAAGAAGGTTCATCGTCGCCAGCCTCTTCTCTTGCCTATTCAGCAAGTATTTGTGAAAAAAAAGTGCCTTAATGTAATAAAATAGACAAAGTACCATCTTTTCCATTAGTTGAAGCCGTTCCAGTTCTCTCGCAGTTGGTTCCCTAACAGATTCTACAACCTGAATAGAGAATTATCCACTCAAAAATGAAAAAATCACGTGACCACAAGAGGGAAGAGCTCAATATTGGTCATTTCAAGAAAGAAATACACCTCTCCGTCCTCTAATGCTCCATTCTTTGTTTCGTTGTCATCCGCAGTTTGTTTGTCTTTTTTCGTTTTCTCCTGCCGTGAACTGCCATTCTCTTTCTTCCTACCCTTGTCCTTGTCTTTTTCGCCTCTTCGTCGTTTCACATCAGGAGACCTACACAACACTAGTAAGACTAAAGTAAAACCCAATTAGTTTAACAAATTTAATTTGCAATATTTATAACCACACACCTAGAACGTGACCTCGATCTCTCTCTTCGTGATTTCCTATCTTTCTCACGTTCTTTATCCTTTTCGGTTTTCAGCTTTTTCGTTTCCTCTTCATGTTTTTCTTTATCTTTAGTACTTCCTGGAATGATGAAAATATTAAAATAACACGATAAGGGTGAAAATGCTGCGAAGCCCACTTCGTATCTCTGCATTTTTAACCGAACCATCCCTGTTTTCATCCTTCGATCTCTTTGAAAAATCGGAATCATGTTGGCTCCCATCACTTCTGAGCTTTTTCGAGGGAGGCGACGGAGAGCGCTCTAGATGTAAGATATTAAACCATACTAAACCAGTAAGTATGTTACAATCTGGACCAAATCAAATGGTTCAATTCTACTTAATTCTGTACGACACAGAAGGGAGAATCCTAATAACCTTCGAAAATGAAACCTGATCGAATATATGCGCGATTCCTCCCAAGGGTTAACCGCCTCATCGTGGCTACGAGGTGAACCTGGGTATTGGGCTGCGATGTACAGCGGCGCGATTCACATCGCAGGGTCTGCCAAGCTGGGAATGAGCACGGCGTTACCATCATGAAGCCTAACTAAGAGTAAACCAATACCAGGATCCACCACCGCCCTAGTATCAAAGTGGAATGGTGGTAAATCTCTCTCTGATCCACAAGGGCTGCAACTGCCCGTGGTGGTGAAGACATTGGGCAGACTTTGGCCAGGCTGACCTCGGGATTCCAGGGAACCACATTAGCTTAACCAGCAAATTTACGAAAAATGGTGATTATGCTAGGGCCCGCATAACCAGTGAGGACGGACGATCCAAGTATCCAAATAAGTACATCCATATATTCTCTTGTACAGGGAGATCTGCCAGCAATACAACTGTAGATTTACGAGCAACACAAATATTTCAACGGTATGATCCTTGCAATCCACTCATTGAGCAATCTCGGTGACAACAACTTAAATTCAAAAGTTCTGGAAAATGAAGAAACTAAAGAGAGTAAGTGTACGACCTGCGTCGTCTTGCCTTTCTCTTTTCAGATTGTTCTCTCCTAGACAACTGATGTTTTTCGACGTTTCTCCTTCCTTCGATGTATCAGTAGCTTTAGATTCACCATTGGAGTCGGGATGGCTACCAATGCTCATTCCTATCTATGGGAACAGAAACATATAAACTCATAAACGTCAAAAAAGGAAAAAAAAACGGAAAACAGCTGCACAAACGTTACTTTACAAACTCTCCTTCAACAGTTGGCAGTAGGATGTTAACACGTCTTTGATACTCTGCGAATTAGTTTCCTTCAGAAGCTTGACGTACTGCTATTTAGCCAGACC